>JALPMN010000534.1:0-15972 GCA_024243835.1 Enteropsectra breve | reverse complement strand
AGTAAAAATACAGAGAGTAAAAATACAGATAGCAATATCGCTGACAGAATCACAATTAGAAACATCCTGAAAACAAAGGGTCTTGTTAAAATTAAATGCAACAAAAACGACCACTCAATCTGTGCACTTGCTATTTTAGTGCATATCTTTAAGAAGCGGCTGATTAACTACGAAATAGCCTTTGAGTGCATGCCCGCTGGACATTCCATTTCTCTGGATGCCGACTCTTCCACCCACATTATTTCAGACAGGGCCAAATATCCCTGCACCTGCAAACAGAAACAGATAATCTCAACAACACTGCTATTCCACATTGCCAAAGATCTCAATATGCTCTCCAGCGAAACGATATGGCCGATGGCTGTTGTCTATTCCTATTACCGTGAGTTTATTAACATGGACTACTCGAGTGAAGTACCTAAAAATGATAACGGAAATGTTGAGAACAGAAATAATATCAAGTATAACCAGATTGATAACGAAGATGATAGAAAAAGAGACAATAGAAAATACAAAACAGATGTGTGCGGGTACTGCAGGGATCTGAAGGACGAAATAGTCACAGCCGTAAAATTTATCAATAAAAATGATATTTTTTATCAAAAAAGTATAAATTTGATATTTAGCGATCAAATGAGCATATTCAATTCAGTGAAAAACACGCTGGGAATGATCTACAAAATGAAGATGGTGCACAACAGGAAAGTAGTGGACAAGAGGATCAACGAGTTTATGGCATGGCACGGGATATCGATAGAAACAGCAGGCGAGTCGTACAGGGCGATGGGCGGCAGAGAGCGCAGCACTGTGGAGAAGACCTTTGGCACCAGCGAAGAGTTCGTTTTTCGCATCGGGCACAGCGGAGGGCTGGGTGCTGTTGAGCAGATGTTTCTGTTGAACTTTTATCTCTACAAGGGGAAGAACGAACTGGCCTTTATGTCGCTCTTCAAGAAAAAACTGATGGATGGAGAAAAAGCCTCCCGTTTTTACCAAAAGATCATTGCGATGCTGAAGGACGGGATGCATGCGCACAAGCAGAGCGGGGATGTTGTGCTGTTTAAAATAAAGGACGGAGGGGCATCTCCGCGCCAGGGCAACGAGTATCGCATTGCGCTGCGTATTCTAAATGGGCTTTTTCGCCAGTATTTGAAATACCGTTACGGAATGAAAAAATATTCCTTGATTTGCATTGAGGGCGGAGTGCACTTTGTTTACTCGACCGATTTTGATCTTGAAAGCGGAAGGCTGGTGGCATCAAGAAATGTGGAGAACTACCGGGTGATGGAGAATCTGGAGCTCAAGGGGCTTATGAGGACGATTCTCGGAGATTCTTAGTGGCTCTCGAACGGTCTTTTATAGCACTTTCTCAAATTAATAATGTAGCACCAGATCATGTACAGTGGCATTTATTTAAGCTTATTTTAGAGCCATTATGAATAATTACGTTATATAGAGAAAGACAATGATAAATAAATTTAGAAATTCGTTTTTGTTAATTGATCTTTATTTAAAAGAAAGTATTACTTAACTTTAGAAGAAAAATACGGCTTTTATTTTAAATGTTGTACGGTTTTAAACTTATCTTATGATGAATAACAACTATACTTTTATAAAAATTATTTATTTTCATTATGTTTCGTCTATTTTTTTATCTTAAATTCACTTGTCATAATTTTTTCATCGTTATAGAAGATATCTTCTTGTGCAAAATTCTAAAAGAGAATTTATTATGCAGTCATAATGCTACTAAGAGCTACAGTATTTTCAATGCTTAAGCCCTGTTACTAAACTAAATGAACGGTATTTCTGTAAAATAATTTTTCTCAAAATAATTTTTTTAAAAAAATTTTTATTTTAGTCCTCAATGAGAATCCACAAATGCTGGTTTTGCTCAGCAAACATCTATCCAGGACACGGCACCACATACGTGAGAAACGACAGCACAGTCTTCAGATTCTGCAGATCGAAGTGCCACAAGCTCTTCAAGAGGAGACTCAATCCCAGAAAGGTCGAGTGGACCAGGATATGTAGGAAGCTCAAGAACAAGGAGCTTGTTGATGATCCAATCATGAAGTTTGAGAGAAGAACACATGTTCCGGTGATGTACAGCAAGGAGCTTGTTGACAGCACGGTGAATGCCATTCCCAAGATCTTGGCTGTTAGACAGAAGAGAGAGGACATTTTCATAAAGAACAGAATACTTGCCAGCAAAGAGGAGTCCAAGCAAAGAGACCTGGCATTTATAGAGAAGCACAAGAGGCTGCTTGAGAGACAGGAGGAGGCTGCAGAGGATGCCAAGACAATCAAGGAGTACAAGAAGAGCCAGATGGAGGTTGAGTATAATTAAAATAGAGTGTTATTTATACTAATCATATTAAAACTTGTTTGTTTTATGGAATGAGCAATATACATTTAAGCCTATAATTTAAATCTAAATCAATTGCTAGTTTAAGTTGAATAAAATTTTAATTTCCTGTTTAATTGCATTTATTGTTAAGATGTGGAGTGCATTTACTATCAAGATGTTGAATGGCTTTGTTTAAAGTACAATTTATACTCATTATTAATATAGCAAGTGTCACGATTCATCCATCAGTTTACAAAAAGATGAATATATTTTTAAAATATTGTAAATTATAACTACCATCTCTTAAAGTTATATAAACTTATTCATCCACATAGGCGTTGGTTGTACTATAAAATGATTAAGTAATTTTCCATAACAATTATTCTACACCATTATAAATATATTCAAAAATAAATAATATGATTTACTGAACGATAGATGTTCTCTCTGCTACATAGATACCGTCCATGAAAATTCTCACATCGTTCTTCTTCTGCTTGGCACATGTGCTGGAGATGTGTGCAGCTGTCTGGGAAACATCATTCAAATTTATTCCGCTGATAATCAGGAGATCCTTGTTCTCTCCAACAACAGCCTTGGAGTCGCCCCTGACTGGGAAGACCTTGACGTGGTTGGATCCGAGGAAGTTCTTGACGGTCACGCTCTTTCCATCCTTGGCAACAGTGATGTTGATTGAGAAGTGTCTATAGGCAGCCTTCAGCACGTACTTGAAGCCAGAAACCACACCGTTTGCGTGGTTCTTGATGTGGGCAGCAATTGTTCCGAGAAGATCATTCTTTTTTCTATTTCCGTGCCAGCTTCTAACACGCACGTTGTTGTCGAGAATGTCGAAGGTGTAAAGGAGCTTTGAAACATCGTAGGTCTGCTTTCCAAGAGGTCCTTCAAATGTGAAGATCTTGTCATTGAGCGTTACTGTGACGTTCTTTGGGATTGGCACCAATTTCTCTTCATACAAAGAACGCATTGGGGCTGCCAGCTTTTTAAAAATTTTGTAAAAATTTTCATTGTGAGATTTGGAAAATAAATAGGATGCATCCATAGCACAAATACATAACTATTACATACAATGCTACTCATTATTTATATAGTTATAATATCAATAATGCTATAGACTAATTGAGGGTGTTTATAGAAAAACTTTAAAGCATATGTATTTAAATGTAGATGAAGATCAATATAAGAACTCACTATTGTTTTGCGTGTAAATGTTGTGTTATTATAGAATCATCTATTACCAGAAAATTTAATATTTGATCTTATACTTTGAAGCAAGAGCTATTCTACATGTGGCCATTTAAAATAATGGGCATTTAATTATATAACATCTTTGATATGGCGCCTATTTCAGCATGGTTTCTTTTCTATAATGACGCACGTCCTATTTCTTCCCCACAAACAGAATATTTTCTCCTTTGACCAGAATAACATCATTTTCCCCTTCTATCAGTACATTCTGGTGCTCATCAAAGCCCCGCAGCATTCCATTCACCACATCACCGTCCCTCAGTGCTATTTCTACACGCTCCTCCAGATAGATCTTCAGAATTTCAGTTGGCTCAACAAACATCACGGCGTTTATTTTTCTATTAATAAAATTCAAAATCGAAGCAAGGGGCTACTTAAAATAGGGAAGCTTGTAACACCATACTATAAGCACCATACAAACTTGATAAATAAACTTTATATCGAAAAGCCATGCTTGGTCTAAATGAGCCTTGAAGAAACTACAGAACAAAGTATTTCATCTTATACACAGCGCCACTGATTATGAAAGTAGTGTTTCTATGTTTTATATAAATGTCTGGTACATGCATGTTTTCCTCCATTCAAACATTTATTTAATAAAATTGTTTGCTCGATTTTTCTCACACCAAACTTTTAAGAATTCATCCTAGCATATGCAGCGTGCTTTACATCCTAAAGCCTCTTTATTAATGCGTTTTATAAAACCTATTTAAAAAATAATAGTTTTTTGAATACCAAATTTTAAAAAATTATTCAGCCCGTAAATGGCTAGATTCTTTCAGAACTTAGAAGAAGAGAAAAAAGACACCAAAAGAAAGACATTCAACGAGGAAGAAGAGACATACTCCAAAGTGTCCAAACAGGATAAAAAGGCCCAGGAGCTGGAGACCCGTGTCTGCGAGCTGCTGGAGGCCAACAAGAAGAACTTTGACAAGCTTTACAAGAAGCTTATGGGGGATATGAAGAAATACGCCGGTATTTTTGAGAATGGCCACATTCCCGAGTATCTGCAGGGGCTTTTCAGCGATGAGCGTGTTGCATGCAACAAGCAGCACCGGGCAGCCAGTGAGGAGTTTCTCAGTCTCTACCAGAGCAAGACTGTTGGCAGCGAGGAATTGAAGGGCATGGCCAAGGGCAAAAAGAATGCCAGCAACCGCTCCAAACTCGACCACATCTTGGGCCTTGCTGACCTGTCCGAGAAGAAGGCGCGTCTCGAGGAAATGGAAGGACTCAGTGCGGAGGAGAGTGCCCAGGTAGCCATCGCACTGTTCACCATTTATTTCCGAGAAAGAAATGCAGAGCAAATGATAGCTGTGCTGCACAGAAATATAGAAAACTTTAAAAATGAAAATTATTATTCTAAGATTGTTGTTGAGAGCATCGATGGGTATCTCACAAAGATACAGGGAATAGTCAACGATGCCCCAATCTACAAACAGTACGAGGCTCTGCTGAACGAGCTGCTGGTTCTCAACAGGCCTGTTTTAGAGCTCAAGATCCTGGAATTCAAGTTCTTCCTTCTGAATCTCAATCCCTCCAATACCGATAGATTTTATTCGCTGCTGAGCCTGGTGCGTGCCGGGGACTACGGCGCTGCCAAAGAATATTTTGAAAAGATACGCACTGAGCTGCTTGCATTCCCACGGTCGTATTTTGTAAACATCGCCCACGAGTTTGCGGTGCTTGCAGCCAGAAACTCAGATTTCTACTTGGCCTTCGAAACGCTGCTGCGCTGCAACGAGGCACAGCCCGGGGCCTTCACAACGCTTCTCTATGCGCTCTGTGTTGTTCTGAACTTCCGGATCAGGGAGAATGCTGCCTTCTCAAAATTCCTGGATGCGTTTGTGAAGTTTGATGCGAACTTCCTGGTGCTTCGCTCCTCTGATCCCGTTGAGGAGATTTTCAGGGCGTTTTATCTGCTGAACATGCTGGATATCGAGGGTGCAGCTAAGATTCTTAAAGAGACCTGTGGCTTCGAGTGTGCAGAGATGCTTGAGAAGGCCATCCCGTATTTGCTATAAAAACGAACAATAAAATATATACGCTATTCACGCTATTCATATTCAAAAAATAATATTCACATTTTATTCTATGTTATTCACAATATAATTTTCAAAAAATAATATTCACATTGTAATATTTAGACTATTCACATTTTATTTTATACATGCTAGCACCAGTAGATAAAACTCCATGCGATAATACCTATTTCTATATTTTCCCTTTCGATAAGCATCCATTTCTTATAATATTTTCTATCGCTTTATCTGCCTTCTTTCTATTTTTGTTCCATTTAGAAGACTTACTGATGGCTTTTCATCCAGTGGCCTGTGTCTTTTGCTATTCTTCCCATGCAGATTAACCGTACCGATATTTTTCACTTTGGCTTTCTTGTTTTCCTCGCCACCATCTATATCACTATCATTATTCTTTTTTCTATTTTTATCTTTTTCTTTATCTTTAGCTTTATCACTATTATTATTTTTATCTTTATCTTCACCTTTATCACTATTTTTATCTTTATCACCGTCTTTATCATCATTTATATCATTGTTGTTATTTCTATCAGTATCATTGCCACCTTCTCCTATCTTTATTTCTATCGTGTCGTCTGCGTTATCTTCTTTTCCATCTCCATTTCCACTTCCATTTTTTCTTTTACTGCTAACTGCCATCCAGCCCTTCTGCGCAAAGATGTAGATTATCCTGAAAAGCAGCACAAAAAGAACAGCATAAGCAAACAGTAGTTTCGGTGATATTTTCATTTCCTCTTCTGAGCATTGCTGCACATTTGTTTATAAAACATGTTTCAGCAAAGTGATGCAAATTAAATATCAACAAGTCTTAAATACAGTAAGAATTAATTTTATTTTATTCACACCATCCAATAATAATAGCAATAGAAATAGCAATAATATGAAGAATATTATGGAGAATAATAATAATAGCAATAATATGAAGAATATTATGGAGAATAATAATAATAGCAATAATATGAAGAATATTGTGGAGAATAATAATAGCAATAATATGAAGAAAATATCCATTACTAAAAGGTAATTTTTTGTAAGCAATAATCACTGCTTATAAAAATTAAGTTGATTGAAATAGCTTCATATTCTCATTAAATGCATTTACTCATTCAGCGCCTCTTCCTCCACTGGATCCCGCACTGGATCCTGCGCAGGACTCGGCATGTTCTGCATCCCCTGCAGACAGCTGTCAAACTCAGATATCACTTCATCTGGTATCGTGTATAAATTAAGCTCAATCTCATCATGATCAATATATTCATAGACACAGCTCCTCTGTGCGATATCCGCTATCTTCTCAACATCCGCTGCTGACAGCCCGTTGATTGCCTTTCCGATGCGCTCTCTCTCTGACAGCGAGTAGATCCGCTTTTTGGTGTTCGCCTGTCCCTCGAGAGACTGCAGCTCTGCCGTGAGTCCTGCGATCTTCTTCCGCAGCGCAGTGATACGCCCATCAAGATCCTTGTCACCACCCACCAGGCCCTGGATGGCCTCATTCAGCTCCTCCCCACAGTTGTAGACATCCGTCCCCTCGGGGTTGAACGTGCGGCAGTTCTTCACGATGAGATTCAGATCGGAAAGAAACTCCGCCTTGCTCCCGTAGCAGGTCTTGGAAAAAAGACGCTCCTTCAGGGTCGTGAGATCCATAGGCTTTTTAATCACATCGAAATACCCAGGCACATCTCCCGGTGCAACAGGAATCATAAACGGCCAGTTAAAGCTGTTGTTTTTGTTTTTCATCAGCTCAGACAAAACATCACTGCAAAACGAATAGTCCTCGTTGGACATGCTGCCCTTCGCCAGGGGCTTCTTGGAGGCCTTCGTCTGCGCCTCGGCCTTACGGCGTGTCCCACTGAACGTGTCGCTGTAGAGCGTGTCATACGCCCGCTCAACACTCTTCCCCATCTCGTACACAGGGGTTCCCTCCCCGTTGTACACATAGCAGTTGCTGAACATCAGCTTGAAGTCGCTGTTGAAGTCCTCCACAGTGCGATACTTCCCTGCATCAAGCTTCCTGCGTATCGTGGAAATATCCATAGGATTCTTGATTTTCTCGGGATAGTCAGGTATATCGAGGGCCACCGGATCAACAGGCTCCAGAAACGGAAACACGTCCTTGTTCCGCTTTACTTTCGTGATTATGGCGCTGCAGTGCTTGTACATCGCATCGGTCATGGGCAGTGTGGTTCCGTCATTGTCTTCCATGGGAAAAATTTGTAAAATAAAATTTATTTTGTCTGCCACTACAGGAATATCGCAATGGGATTATAATTTAAAAATAGGATTATGTTTTTGTAAAGGAATAAATATAAAAATAGTGACAGACAGAATATCTGTAATAAAAATATTAACAGACAGAATATCTGTAATGCCTATAGAATTTTAATTCTTCAATTACATTTGAATGAAGAAACGCTAGTTAGTGTATCCATGTTTATCTCTTGGTACTTATGCTGAACAAATGCTATCTTTCAATAGTAGTTTTAATGCTTAAATAACATTTAATTATTCTTTATATATAAGCATTATTCTTTTTAACAAATAGCCTTGCCATAACTCTATATGGTTTGAAAGCTTTATTTAGTGGTATAAATAGTATTTATGTTACAACAGTTTTAATAATAAATTGTTTTATAGCATGATTAAGGTTTAATATTTCATTATAAAACAGATGTCTTTCAGCAGCAGAACAGCTTGGTGCTGCGCTTTTTAAGCTTAAGGCGCTCTACCTTTTTGGAGGGCGTGTGCGGAAGAGCTTCCGCTATCTTGTCAAACAGCTTGTGGATGCCCTCGCCTGTCTTCGCACTGGTCTCAAAGTACAGCAGCTTCTCTGCCTTCGCATACTCCCTCCCCTCCTCGGAGGTTACCGCTATCTGGTCCCGTAGGTCTATTTTGTTCGCTATCAGCGCCTTGATGAAGTTAGAAGGCTTGTCAAACTTAAGCTCCTCAACCCACTTCTTTGCCGTTCGGAAAGACTCTGCAGACGTGGCATCGTACACAATCAGGGCGATCTGTGCCCCGCGGTAGTACATGGGAATCAGCGAGTAGTAGCGCTCCTGGCCAGCGGTGTCCCAAATCTCAAATCTTATGGCACGCTGCTCCTTGAATATCGTTTTGGTCAGGAACGATGCGCCGATGGTGCTTTCCTCAGCGGGGTTGAAGCCTCCGCGCACAAAGCTCATTGCCACGGACGACTTCCCCACCGAGTAGTGGCCGAGAATCACCATTTTGTATGCCTCTGTTTTGACCAGGGGATCCATTTGTGCTGCTTTGTGGTATTTTTATTTATCTTTAAAACAATGTGTTTGAAACCAAGACTTGTACACAGAAGAGATAGCTATAACAGATATCTTTATAAGGTGTTGTGTATTTTTACTATGAATATGCTGTTTAGCTATGAAAAAGGTACTGAAAATATGGCCTGTATTTTAATGCTATTAGAGAACGAGACCCTATTGAAATATGATTTGAAGCGTTTTTAAATGCTCTTTCATCTAATAGCTCGTAGAGTAAAATTCATCAGATAGATACTACAATTTTATTAGCTAAAGGGAATTTTATCACTAAACTTTGAAAAAAGTGAATATGCTGTGCATAGATACTAAGAACACATAGCAAAATATGCCTTTAGACTCCAGTAATGGAATTATGGGCTTTAAGGGTTTTAAGGGTTTTTTACTTTGCTTATTGCTCGAATCAGAGTTTTTACGATCGATAATAATCACTTTGCAAAACCTAAGCATCTACTGAATAACTCTAAGCACAAAGTATTGCACATAGAATGCCTATGTATTGTATATTTTTCTGTATAAAAGCATTTGTTCTTGTGAAAATATCTGCTTTGCTGTAATAAAAACCTTGTTATCCTTAAAGCCTGTTTTCAGATTTGGATAAACAAATGATAAATTAAAAGCTTCATGTATTTGATGATAATTTTTTTGATCAGGAACTTTTGATCAGAAAATTATAATTGAAAAGAAAAGAGGAAAGAAAAGCATGGGTGTATTTTTATTGCTTGTGTATTTTACATCATGTATGCTAGCTACTTCAGCAAAGCCATTGTCTACAGATAAGACAAAGAGCAAGGAAAGCGTGCAGCAGTACCTCAACTGCGGGTGCAAATACTTCTTAGATTTCAGCTAACAAATAAATACGATATGTATTTGGATAAAACCTGCATATTCTGCAAAGATGGAGATTCTCAAAAGCTGCAACAAAATTTACTGCCAAAGGAACACGATGCATATAGGAAAAGGCTTATTTCTGCTGTAAAGAAAACAATTCTGGCAAAGGCACCGGATGTCGTTCCATATGAGTCTTCCTTTGTAAAAGCGCTAGTCTCTACGATTTATCGTTTTGCCGTTATGCTCGAATACACCAAAAGAGACATGTTGAATTTTATTGCTGTTGCGATGCACAACACGCCAAAGTTTTCTAATATGCCCAAAAATTCAGACCCTTCAGATGTGAATATCAGCAGGGGGCTGATGCAGATAGTGGGGAATACAAACTACAGCAACCTGATATCCTCTCTGCGAGTATCGGCAGGGGACTATGCCTTTCTGGAGGAATACGACTCGTTCTCAGTGTATGCCGAGATGCTCTGGTTCAAAACTTATAATGCCGGGCTGCAGTTTCAGGAGGTGATAAAAACCATGGGATCGTCCGAATCAAAGCTGATCGTTGAAAGCTATGACAACATGGCAAAAGACGTTGTAAAAACCCATATCTATAAACTCAGACGGAGATACAACATCTTTTTTGTGCTTCACGCCGAGCTACAAAAGCAGGAGAATGCAGGTAAATGAATATTTGATTAAAAATTTTTTTTAGATTTTAATATTATTGCTTACTTGATATAAACTATTTGGAGGCCATTTTTCTCAACCATGTTTAAAATACGCTACTAAAACAGGATATATCCTTTGATAACGAGCTTTCGCAAATGTAAATTTCTTGAATAAATTCATCTTAACGATAAGCGGTTATGGGCAATGGATAGTGAATTTTCTGTCTGGAAAACATTAAGTCTATTTTCAACAATATTCATAAATAATACTGCTCAGACAATTTGATCTAATATTAATATATTTGAGTCTCAACGTTTGTATAGCTACAAATACATTATTATGAGATCAAATTGGTGTTAAATTGCTCACTCAAATCTATTTTTATAACTATTCATAATTTTTTAAGGGGTATCTATAAAATACTGTTTTTAATCCCCTTAAATGAGTGAAGCGGCACCCATCTCTTTTTACAACCTGTTATACGCAGTGGACGGATACATACCCATGATGTACAACAATTTACAAATGGGAGTTATAGCAGGAGCTCTCGTTTCTATAGCCTTTGCATATTTGCACAAATATTGCTTGAATGCGCTATCAACAGTAATATGCAAAAAAAATTTGTCGAAAAATCTGACATATCAGAGCATTGCAGGCTCAATACATCCGGTGCTTTCCATAGTTACAATCGTGCTTGTCATTATTACATATCTGCAATCGCTTGCTAAAAGTATACAAAAATATTCTTATGTAAATTTAGAAGTTGCCAAAAACTGGGATCGAAAACATGAGCTACTATATCTTATTCCTCTGTTAGTTACCATATGTGCAGTAATATTTGCCGCAGATCGTACCTTCTTTATACTGTCGAAAACAATGAGCATTCTTTTTCCCTTTGAATTTATCACAATGTTTATACCGGCGTTGGCCCTCGGGAAGTTATGCTATGAAAAAACGAAATTCTTTGACTTAGCACAACTCCGCAGGCGCTGGCTAGATAATTTTGCCATGCAGATGAACAATGCACATGGACCCTATTTCTATCTCTTCGAGCACTATGCATCCACCATCCGCTCTCCAACTTTTATTGGTAATGAGCTCTTTTGTTTGCTTTCTGCGGAATGGATGTATGCTTTCGCTGAAGGTAGTCTTCGACCTGTAGTCCCTTCTAAATGTGGAAGAATAGCCTACATGTATCAGTATAGCACGGCTATTCCCCTGATAAAAGAACTATGGAAAATCGTTCCTTATATGTTAATTAGGATTCTGCAGAATATCAACTATTGCTTTCTCATCGGAGGATGCTTAGGCCCGTTTATTATCGCCGTATACAATCTTAATGCCGCTTTTATGCAAATATTTTGTTTTAAAAACAAAAGAGCGTCTAGAATACTTTCATTTGGATTACTGTGCTTCTTGACTGCTTGGCTCTACCTCCCAAGGTATTTTTTGCTTAAGCTCAGGCTTGAAAATGTTGATATTTTATATGCGAAATTCATCCTTTATATCGGCATCTCTAGATTTAGTCGCTCTACATTTTTTGTAACCCTTATTCCTTTCTTCCTGCTTACATATGCCTTCCCTTGTGCGTTTAAGATGACCACCTGCAAAAGACATAGCTCTGAGTTTGTAATTGCTGGCGTAGTTATGCTGATGTGCTGCTCTATGTTTGTTATGCACTGCTTCTTTCCCAATTTATTTTAAATATATCAGCAGCGTATATTTAATTTCCATTAACATGAAATCTCATCTAGCTAAATAATACGATACAATTAAATTAAGTACTAGCAAATAATATTGTTGTTTCATTGTTATATTAGCTTTGACAATTATTGAGGTACAGGGGAGCCGAATTTGAACTTAGCCATCTTTGTAAAAACTCTGTGCAAGATCTGAGCTGATTCGATGTTTTTGGACAGAGTGTATGATGGCACCTTATTTACTACAATAGTGTTAGATCTAAGACAACACTATTATTAAGCCGCAAATACATTAATATTAGATCATTTTGGTGTTAAATTGCTCACTTAAATCTATTTTTATAACTATTCATTATTTTTATATAAAATACCGTTTTTAATCCCCTTAAATGAGTGAAGCGGTATCCATCTCATTTTACAACTTATTACACACTGTAGACGGAAACATGCCCACAATAAGCAATAATTTACAAATGGGAGTTGTAGCAGGTGCTCTCGTTTACATAGCTTTTGCATATCTGCACGGATATTGCTTGAATGCGCTTTCAATCGTAATAAGCAGAAAAAATTTGTCGAAAAATCTGACGTATCAGAGCATTGCGGGCGCAATACACCCGGTGCTTTCCATAGTTACAATCGTGCTTGTCATTATTACATATTTGCAATCGCTTGCAGAAAGTATTGAATCCTATTCCTTTATTAATCAGAGTGTTGCAACGAATGGCATTCTAAAAAATGAGCTTCTAGATCTTATTCCCCTGTTAATTGCAGTATGTGCAGTAATATTTGCCGTAGATGCTACTTTCTTTATACTGGCAAAAATGATGGGCTTTCTTTTCATCTTTCAATGTATTACGCTGTGTATACTGCTATTGGTTTTTCGCGATAATGTCGGCAGGGGAGCGCCATTCTTTAACTTTGAAAAACTTCGCAAATATTGGCTGCTTCATTTCACCAAGCCGATGAACAATGCACATGGCCCATATTTCTTTTTCTTTGAGCACTATGGATCCACCATCCGCTCTCCAACTTTTATTAATAATCAGCTCGTGAATCTGTTAGGTTTGGAGTGGTGGTTTGCTCTAGCTGAAAGTGGTCTATATTATTCAGTCTGGCCAAAGCACGGTGTTAACCCCTGCTTATACCTGTATAGCACGGCTATTCCTCAGATAAAGGAAGTATGGAAATTTACTCCTGATATAGTTATTAGGCAACTGCAGAATATCAACTACTTCTTTCTCATCGGAGCATGCTTAAGTCCGTTTATTATCGCCGTATACAATCTCAAAGTCGCCGTTGAGCAAATTTTCTGTTTTAAAAACAAGAGATGGCCTAGGATGCTCTCATTTGGATTACTGTGTTTTTTGAGTGCTTGGCTCTACCTCCCTAGGTACACTTTGCTTAAGCTCAAACTTGAAAGTTTTGATGTGCTATACACTAAACTTCTGCAATCTGCCTCCATTCCTAAAGAGGGCAAATATGTTGATTTTATAAAGTTAATTCCTTGGTTCCTGCTGACATATGCCTTCCCCTGTGCTTTTAAAATGACCACTTGCAAAAGATACAGCTCTGAATTTATTATTGCTGGCGTTGTTATGGTGGTATGCTGCTTTATGTTAGTTAAGTTTTGCTTCTTTACCGATTTCTTCTGAGTATTTGAGCAGAGTATATGTAATTTCCATTAACATGAAATCTCGTTTAGCAAAAGTACACGATTCAAATAAATTAAGTACTAGCAAAAAATATTGTTGTTTCATTATTATATTGATAATTCTAGTGGTACATAGGAGCTGAATGTGAAGTAAACTATCTTTATAAATAAAACACAACAAGATAAAACTGTAATTACAACAAGTCAGAAAATACAGTATTTTATCCTAAACTAAGTTTAATTAAAAGATGCCAAGATGATTTTGTTTAGGGTCCACCGACTTAAAAATCAGGTAGTTTTCTCCCTTAAAACTAAATTTCATGCCTAGTCCGTTTGCTGGATGTGCCTTCACAATTGTCATGCTGCCTGGATTGACAAGGCAGTTCTGCTGAATGCTTAATGCAGAAACCAGCTCATAATCTCTATTTCCATATTTGTAGCCGTTTTCATCATAAAAGGAATAGCATGGCTTTATGTGGATGTCCTGGCCATATACTCCGGGAACCGCGGTGTAAACATTCATTATGACAAATGCGCCCAGCTTCAGGACTTTTTTGTTCTTGCTGCGCATGCAGTTTTCTATTTTGCACTCATCGCATGGGATAAAATTGGTCACTGGTTTTATCTGTAGGTTAAGCTTGTTCTGCTCGTCTACTTCGTCCTGTGATACAAAATATCTAATCATCTTGCATGTGTTCATATCACTGTTAACATCAAGAACCGCATCTTTGTTTTGCGCAAGATCATCCTGCAGCTTGTGGTTGCACACAGCCTGGGTTTCAGTCAGCAGCAGTGCGTTGAATTTTTCGAAGAGATTATCTGCCAAGGAGTCATTTTCTGCTTCAAGCTGGCTGAGTGCTGCAAGAATTGTTTTGATTGAAAATGAGCCGAGGTTGTTGGGATACATGCTCTTGAACCCTGCATTTATCATCTTTATTTCATCAGCTGAAAGTGCCCTATGTTTTTCACAGTGGATTTGAACCAGTTTTATGGCATATGAAAGACGCTGATGTTTGGCAAAATTATGTGATTGGAAAAACTCTTTTATTTCACTGATCGTTGAGAGTACCTCGTAGATGTTTAGCATACTTTTTGGCATCTTGTAGTACGTGTTGTATAGATAGTACACTATCACAGCAGCGCATACGCCCACAATTGCCACACCAAATAATGCTACATATTTCGCTCCCATGGGCTATAAATTACTTTTTTATAAGGAGGTGCATTACGCGTAAAACATTTTTAAAGGGGCAAAATTATTTTTAAAGGATGATTTTAAACATTCGATTGAAAAATGCCGATATAAAATTCCATATGGAGTAGTGATTATCCCCGAGTAAATGAGTTTGCTTTGATCTGGAGGCCACATTGTATGTGCCTCTTGGTAAGCAGGAATTAAGGTTTCAAAACAGTTTACTAGGGCAATTTGATTCTGCAGTAAAGAAATAGATCAAAGTTCATAAAAAGAATTCACTGATCTAAAATATTCGGTCTATTGTATCTTCAATAACAGACTTTCTTTCGGTTATGTGAAATTCTTTATGAAAGATAGTAATAGTAAGAATTGTGCAGTGCTTAAAGAGTTTATACAGTCTAGTATATTTATAACATTTAATTAAATATGCCATAAATGCTTAGCTTAAAGCCAGATTTTATAGTGGATGAATAAACATTTAATTAATTTTGAGGTCCGTTATTTATATTTATTTAACTACATGTTTGCTAATGAATAACGCCACTATTTAGATAAATCTTGCATTTCTGCTTGGGGTTAACCAACCCACAATAAAAAAGAGTTGTTGTAGGTCAAAACACTGTGTAAAACAGGGAAGGATGTCCCAAGAAGTTTAAGAGTATAGGAGTTTTAATGCCGAATAAGCTTTCTTGAAAAATAATTAAACTTTTTTTAGCATTTGTGTAAATGATGTAAATTTTTAACATAAAAAATTGTCGCATAGCAAATTTATATAGTTAAAGCTAGAACTGTTGATAAAAACGAAGAGCCAATAGGGTCTCTAGGACATAGCTCTTACCAGATTTAAACAAATGTAACAGAAAATTCAAACTCTTCAGATACGGTAGAGTCGGTGTATCCAGAATGCAGTCATGATATTACCTCGAAATCAAGGTCACAATCCTTAGTATGCAAATATGCCTCTGTATGCACAAACTGTCACTTAAAATT
>JALPMN010000471.1:0-10084 GCA_024243835.1 Enteropsectra breve | reverse complement strand
GTTGCTGTTGCGCTCCAAGAATACAGGGAGCACATGGTGTTGGCTAAATTCAAGTGTAGTCCAAAAATACTTTATTATAAAATTTCTACAACAAACTTTATTGAAATATACAACGAGATTACGTCTCCAAGAGTAACCTCACCATTTAAAAGCTTGATTTCTCTCAGTTTGGACAGTCTACGTGAAATAAAGCATATGAATCCTGTGACGTACAAAAATATCTTAAATGAAACGACAGTGCTGCCGCTAGATGTCTTTCGTGGACTGAAAAAGAAAGATTTTAGTTAAACTCTATGAATACTTTCTTTTAACAGAAAGCATTTGAAGTGAGCTTAGAAATTCCATATTTCACAACTTTACATCCACTGGCAATAAATTTATGCGACTCAAAAGAACAAAAGACAAATCCGTTTTTAGCAACTGACTATCTTTTTATAGCCTTCATTATACAAAAGTATAATCTTCCTTAAAAACGAAAACTTTTTAAGATGTATTTTTATTCCAAGATGGCCGGCAGGCTATAGACGCAAAATAAAAGAATTTGATTTCAGATCTGTAAAATATTTCATTTGCACTAATTTCTAGACATCATTATTACTATCAGAGAAAGTCGGAATTGTTATTACACTTAGGAGTTTATTATAATAAGTTTAATCTTGAGGTGATAATTCGAATGTACAGCGCATAGCAAAACTTTTGATTCATCAGTTTAAATTTAAAAATTTTGTTAACATCTTGCAAGCATCATTTTGTGATTACCAATTTGTCGGTTTATAATCAAGACTTCTAGATTGGTATTTCTGTATAAAAACACGGAATATGCCAAAGTAATTCCGCCTTTCTTTGATGATTCTGCTTATCGATTTAAGATCAAATTTTTAAAAAATTTTTTAATTTACTACCGTTAAATGCGATTCCTTCCGTTATGTCTGTTTTGTGCAGCTACAGAGACATTTCTTGATGCCGATGCAGTAAACAAGATTGTTGAGCCGGTCGGCCAACAGGAATCCGAATCCGAAGAAAGTACAGACTGCGGCATTTGTCTTGAAGAATGTGTGAGTCCAAGCATTCCAGTGGCAGAGAAAAAGTGCTGTTCCTTTCCAACAGATCTTATTAGCTGCAAGAATCCGATAAATCCGCATTTCTACCACAAGAGCTGTATAATTGAATGGATATATGAACAAACTGATAAAAGTATCCTAAAGTGCCCCATTTGCCAAGAAGTCACATCTATAAACATTACATCTCTTATAAAAGAAACGGTTTTTCCCATTATTACTGACCAAGCCAGTTTCTATCCGGAGTTTATAGATCTTATCTACAGGGTTCTTAAAAGTAATATTTTTAATTTCCTATTATCAGAGGACAACTTTGAAAATTTGGAAATTTTGAAAAAAGCCATCAAGAATCTAAAGACTCTAAAGAGTCATACATATGAAATGTGTTCTGTATTAGAGAAAATAATTTGTGCCAAAAAAGAATACAAAGAAGAAGCCATTAACGACTTTAAAATTGTTTATTATATTCTTAAAACCCCATGCGACACAATGGATGCTTTACTGGAAGCAGTTGAAAGGTATGCGACAAAAGATACTAAACACGAACAAATCATTAGGGTTCTATTGGTGAATTTTTTCACAGAAAATAAACCTGAAGACTTTATTTATAATCTAAAAATACATGCCAGCACCAGCACCCATTATTTGAAAACTTTAAAGGTTGTTAATAACAAATTTATAGGATTGTGTGCCACCAAAGAAGTAATTGTAGATTTAATTTACTCAGCCCTGTGCACAGACGCGTACTGGAACATCGAAAAAATATCAGAAATACTCCCTGAAAAAATTTCCTATATTTCTTTGCTTGAGCGCAAGCTCACTACAGCCACAGGATGGATAGAACATGAGCAAAAATGCTTAGCACTGACAAAAAGCATCAGTTATTGCATAAAACATTCAGGCTTAGAGGAATTAAGATCCTTCTTGAAGCGTATGATTGATAAATGCTTCGCCGCCAAAGTACAATGCCTTACAAAACATGAGCATATTCCCAAAAATCAGTTTATGATTGACTTTCTTGCTGACTTCTATTCGAGTGGCCAACAACAGGATACTGTCGAAGAACATCCCTGGTTTGTATATGATTTCATTTGTGCCAAAATACTGGAAGAATGTCTGAATGATGACCGTCTTTACTATGACATCTTTGAATATGCAGTTGAGCAGGAAGTAATGAACATAGTAGCTGGAACAAAAGAGTATTATTTTGTGAATGTTCTCTTAGACAAAAGTCACACGCTTACTGGGAATAGTGAGAAAATGATGAAAGAGTGGGTTAATGATGACAGGCGTGAGCATATAAGCATGCTAATGCGCCACTGTTTTTACCGAGATAATGTTAAAGAGCTTTTTAAGCTTGTCGATGAAAGAATGAAGAATCACCTAGCCGAATTCTTTTTTACTGCGCAATTGAAGCTGACGAAATTTTTGAATTTTAAAAATTATGCTGTCCGGAAAAAATATAAAACTGTCGAACAAATTTACAACAAAATAGGATTATGGAATGGTATTTCTGTTAATAAAATAGAAAAAACCTGTATGGAGCACATGAAAAATAGAGATTATGGCAAAATTGCACTCCTGATATTTGAATGTACCAACATGGATATAATAAAAATGTTAGATGAAGAGGCAGTTGAAAAAATAATTTCCACAGCAGAGTTTTTCGCAGATTTGCCGAGACTTGGACTTTACTTTGAGCAATGCGGTAATACTTCGCTTTTTGTGCGCCACAATTTCATCAAAATTTTCGAAATGGGATGCAAAAGATACGCAGGTGCAAATAAAGCGCGCATTATGCTGCTTCTAAAGTGTCTCAATATGATTGGCTTTAATGGCTGCAGCTTCAACGAGTACAAGCACATATTCAAGTATCTTTCTCAAAGGGATGATGCATTTTATCTGCTCAATACAGGGAGAGCACATTTCTCCGAGCAGTTTGGTTGCGGCCTGGCCGATTATATCACAGAATTAATAAACGAGTCTAATAATTTCGTCCAAATCAATAATTCTGAGCTTAATTACCATAAGGATCATTTCGGTAAATGGGAAATGGGTATCTACCAAATAGCAAAGGATACCTTTAAGAAATGGACACTTCAGTGTGCATATGCCTGGTGTGACAAGCTGGATGAGCGGGATAAATCTGGAGAAAGCTGGAACCCATACATGGAACTGGAGAGGAGTGGGAAGCACTATATTGAGATTTTGAAGAAAGGATGTTATCAACCTAATCAAATCAAAAGCAAACTAACAGCTTTTATTCCCAGACAAGTGGTGGAGAAGATTAAAGAAAAGATAAAGCTAAAAAGCAATAATAAAGGCTATTAGACACTTTCTTTCTACCTTTATTGTACATATATGAGCCCTATTGAAAATGTTTTTGTGTTACTAATAATATCACAGTGTTATAATATGTTAGAAATAAAATAGCTTAGATGTGCAGTGCTTCAGTCAAATAATTAAAACTAATTTATTCATGAGCAATCCATTCCCTCTCCATAATTAGCTTTATTAGGCTTCGCGTTGATATGGCGAGGGATAATAAAGGGAGGATCGTAGTTAAGAATTTTTTCAATTTTATAAAAGTCAATTGCTTTTTCATCCAACAGTTCTTGGAATATCATGTTTAGTTCAGGCTTGTCCATGCTCTTTAGATATTCAAGATGTTCTTTAAGCACAGCATTATTTAGAGCATTAAGATCACAAGGGCTAGAAACACTGTTGTTTTCTAGATGTACAAGATGCTTAGTCACCGAAACTTTAAGATCTTCCCAATCTTCTTCTGCTATTTTGTTATACTGGACAGAATAGCCAAGCACATCAAGTAAAACAGTGATAAAAAAGCTTTTTTCGTGTTCTGTACTAAGATGCTGAAATACAGCGTTAGTAAAAACAAATGAATGTTCACTCTCCATGAGAGCTTTTAAAAAGACTCTATAGTCTGGCTTATAAACATCAGCATGCTTTGAGAGAATGCAGACCATCATAGCTTTCACTTCGATAAATTCGTTACTTTTATCGTGCTCCAGGCAGTACTGAAGTAAAAGATCAAGATGTTTAGTAACAAATGGATACCTACCAGGGGCTCGTAAATAATCAAGCGCATTTCCAAAAAAGTTAATTTTATCACACCAGGCATATACAAACTCCTTTGAGCATCTCTCAGGGCGTCCAGACGACTTTATTTCCGAAGGCATTAGCCCAAAAATGTTATCAGGACCAGCGTTTCGTCTTAAATCAAGATCGGCCTCTGTCGCTGCTGCATTTAAATCGCATATATCACGCAGCTTACGTTCTTTTTCTTCAAACCACGTTCTACTTTCATCGTTGCCATACATTAAAACCGAGATTCGCAGCCATTCTATTGCGAGGTATCGCAAAGCATAGTCTTTTTCAGTAAATTTTTCAACAATTTTTCTTTTCGTTTCATTTTCAAAGAAATGCAGAGGTTCAACCATGTTCTTACCGAAGGATAGGTGCCTAGCGATTAAAATAACACCATCTAGATTTCGGGATTTTTCTAAGCTTTTATATACCTCCTTTCTAAAATCTAGACTGATAATTAATTCTTTCAAAAGAACAGTCATAAATCCATAAAAATACTGTTCTGAGCACGCTACCCGCTCTTCTTCTGCAATACAATTCAAAAACATTAATGTAATTCCCATATCCTTGATATCCAGCCGTTCAAATAGACTTTTTATAATATGGTCATATACAAATGATTGCATTGCAATGTTTTTGTCGATACACACGGTTTTATAAGCAGAGAAGAATCCTTCAGAAGTTGGGCAAATTCTCTTATTTTCGATTTCGTCCTTTTTAATAGCAAAATACCTTTCCAAAAGAGTTATGAGGGGTCCGCCATTGAGCAACATGGCGTTGTCGCCGTACCATTTGTAGATAAATGGCCCTAAATCCAGATATGATTCAGTCAAAACAATTTTCTCAACTGACTCCAACTCACTCAAATGTTTATCAAGTGTATCTAAGAAAGAATAGAATGAAGGAAGCTTGATGTGTATAAGTGCATAGCGAGTATCGATGTTGAAGATAAAGCTTCGGCCTGTTAACACTGACGTAACGGCGAATTTAGAAAACTCTTCTCGGCTGCATAACCTTGCATAGCTTAAAACCATTTCCAGGCATAAGTGAGTAAATTTTCCCTGATTTGCTGTTGATATGCAACTGATAATTTCATTAATATAAATATGCATATCTTGAGAAGTCCGTATCTTGGAGGCTAAAAGCCCCCAATATCTAGATAAGACCTCATCAGCATCTTTATCGCTTTCTGGGAATGTTTTAAGATAGGAAACCATGGCATTAAGCACATGAAGCGGCTTAGAAAGCTTATGTTCAGAGCACAAATACAGATCCACACAAGCAAGATAAAAGGCTTTATTCGCAAATGACGAATTCTCAATATTCAGTCTTGCTTCCGTTGCACTAACTATACCAGGGTTTGCTTTCTGGAGACAGTAGAAATAGGTTTTTTCTGATTCTTCAAGCATTTTTGAGATGTACCTGAAAATCAATGATGAGTTTTCTGTAACTCGTGAAAGATTAAAAATTTTCCTTGCAAAGCTAAAATTTTCGTAAGATGTGCACCTCACATCAAATGCTAACGGCGCTGTGTTTACTTCTGACTCTGGTTTAGCTGTGGAAGGTGCGCCGTTTTTCTTTTTCAGTGCACAGAGAGGATGCAGCAGTGATGGTTGTCCATTCTCTGCTGTATGTTTTACCAGTGCTGCCTTATAGAAGTCTGATCCTATTATCACTTCTTCAGGATTATTTTTGATATCAAGAAAATTTTTATCAAATTTTGGCAATGAGACAAGCAAGGTCTTATCACAAAATGAACATCTGGTAGCGTTAAGCAAGTGGGCATCTGAAGAGGGTTCTAGGGGTGTTTCTTTGCTCAGCCCTCTGTGATCAGTAGGCATTGTGCAAAGATATCCGGATACTAAAATGAGCAGTAACTTTTGTAGTTTTCGACAATTTTTGTAGATCAAGGACATTAGGGGTACGAAGTAATTACAAATATTAAGGAAAGAATGATAGATTGGACAAAATAAATATTGATATTAAAAGAAATTTTATTTATATTTTTAGATAGTTTGACAATAGAGAGCTTCCTATTGAATGAACTTTATAATTAGTGCTATATTTACTCTCCAAAGTTCAAATGGAAACAAAAAAAGTTTTAAGATTGCTCATTAGATATCGTTTGTCTAAAGGAAGGTTCTAATGTTTAACGGGGTAAGCATGAGTCCCTATCCTGCTAAGGTTCATTATGGCGATCTTCTTCGTGCTTTTCATCATTTAATAGAATACCCAAGCTCAGCTTGCTGCTGGTTATTTTATGCCGCATTTTTTAAATATGACTTACGGCTTTACGGATTCATAAAATATAGGCCATCAAACATCATATATATGATTGCAAAATAGTCTTTGTTGGCTCTTAAAAAAACTTTTTGATTTGATTTTAGACTGTATAACCAAATAACCTAGGTTAGCTGCTTTCAGATAAGCATTTACGGCATAAAACTCTTGAATAATTAAACACCTAAGGCATAACTCACTCTTTGTTCAATGTTTTTTGCTTCGCACAGCTCTTACATGGAAGGCCTTGCTAAGCTTTTCGGAAACACTTAAAATGATTGGATTCCACGAGTTGTACCCTGGAAAATGTAAATAGCCTTAAAATTTGAATCAAAACAAATTAAGTCACAAATAGTATAATGACTCATTTAAAGAAACTCGATTGTGAAACCCCAGAGCTACAGTTGCAATTTTAAGTGACAGTTTGTGCATACAGAGGCATATTTGCATACTAAGGATTGTGACCTTGATTTCGAGGTAATATCATGACTGCATTCTGGATACACCGACTCTACCGTATCTGAAGAGTTTGAATTTTCTGTTACATTTGTTTAAATCTGGTAAGAGCTATGTCCTAGAGACCCTATTGGCTCTTCGTTTTTATCAACAGTTCTAGCTTTAACTATATAAATTTGCTATGCGACAATTTTTTATGTTAAAAATTTACATCATTTACACAAATGCTAAAAAAAGTTTAATTATTTTTCAAGAAAGCTTATTCGGCATTAAAACTCCTATACTCTTAAACTTCTTGGGACATCCTTCCCTGTTTTACACAGTGTTTTGACCTACAACAACTCTTTTTTATTGTGGGTTGGTTAACCCCAAGCAGAAATGCAAGATTTATCTAAATAGTGGCGTTATTCATTAGCAAACATGTAGTTAAATAAATATAAATAACGGACCTCAAAATTAATTAAATGTTTATTCATCCACTATAAAATCTGGCTTTAAGCTAAGCATTTATGGCATATTTAATTAAATGTTATAAATATACTAGACTGTATAAACTCTTTAAGCACTGCACAATTCTTACTATTACTATCTTTCATAAAGAATTTCACATAACCGAAAGAAAGTCTGTTATTGAAGATACAATAGACCGAATATTTTAGATCAGTGAATTCTTTTTATGAACTTTGATCTATTTCTTTACTGCAGAATCAAATTGCCCTAGTAAACTGTTTTGAAACCTTAATTCCTGCTTACCAAGAGGCACATACAATGTGGCCTCCAGATCAAAGCAAACTCATTTACTCGGGGATAATCACTACTCCATATGGAATTTTATATCGGCATTTTTCAATCGAATGTTTAAAATCATCCTTTAAAAATAATTTTGCCCCTTTAAAAATGTTTTACGCGTAATGCACCTCCTTATAAAAAAGTAATTTATAGCCCATGGGAGCGAAATATGTAGCATTATTTGGTGTGGCAATTGTGGGCGTATGCGCTGCTGTGATAGTGTACTATCTATACAACACGTACTACAAGATGCCAAAAAGTATGCTAAACATCTACGAGGTACTCTCAACGATCAGTGAAATAAAAGAGTTTTTCCAATCACATAATTTTGCCAAACATCAGCGTCTTTCATATGCCATAAAACTGGTTCAAATCCACTGTGAAAAACATAGGGCACTTTCAGCTGATGAAATAAAGATGATAAATGCAGGGTTCAAGAGCATGTATCCCAACAACCTCGGCTCATTTTCAATCAAAACAATTCTTGCAGCACTCAGCCAGCTTGAAGCAGAAAATGACTCCTTGGCAGATAATCTCTTCGAAAAATTCAACGCACTGCTGCTGACTGAAACCCAGGCTGTGTGCAACCACAAGCTGCAGGATGATCTTGCGCAAAACAAAGATGCGGTTCTTGATGTTAACAGTGATATGAACACATGCAAGATGATTAGATATTTTGTATCACAGGACGAAGTAGACGAGCAGAACAAGCTTAACCTACAGATAAAACCAGTGACCAATTTTATCCCATGCGATGAGTGCAAAATAGAAAACTGCATGCGCAGCAAGAACAAAAAAGTCCTGAAGCTGGGCGCATTTGTCATAATGAATGTTTACACCGCGGTTCCCGGAGTATATGGCCAGGACATCCACATAAAGCCATGCTATTCCTTTTATGATGAAAACGGCTACAAATATGGAAATAGAGATTATGAGCTGGTTTCTGCATTAAGCATTCAGCAGAACTGCCTTGTCAATCCAGGCAGCATGACAATTGTGAAGGCACATCCAGCAAACGGACTAGGCATGAAATTTAGTTTTAAGGGAGAAAACTACCTGATTTTTAAGTCGGTGGACCCTAAACAAAATCATCTTGGCATCTTTTAATTAAACTTAGTTTAGGATAAAATACTGTATTTTCTGACTTGTTGTAATTACAGTTTTATCTTGTTGTGTTTTATTTATAAAGATAGTTTACTTCACATTCAGCTCCTATGTACCACTAGAATTATCAATATAATAATGAAACAACAATATTTTTTGCTAGTACTTAATTTATTTGAATCGTGTACTTTTGCTAAACGAGATTTCATGTTAATGGAAATTACATATACTCTGCTCAAATACTCAGAAGAAATCGGTAAAGAAGCAAAACTTAACTAACATAAAGCAGCATACCACCATAACAACGCCAGCAATAATAAATTCAGAGCTGTATCTTTTGCAAGTGGTCATTTTAAAAGCACAGGGGAAGGCATATGTCAGCAGGAACCAAGGAATTAACTTTATAAAATCAACATATTTGCCCTCTTTAGGAATGGAGGCAGATTGCAGAAGTTTAGTGTATAGCACATCAAAACTTTCAAGTTTGAGCTTAAGCAAAGTGTACCTAGGGAGGTAGAGCCAAGCACTCAAAAAACACAGTAATCCAAATGAGAGCATCCTAGGCCATCTCTTGTTTTTAAAACAGAAAATTTGCTCAACGGCGACTTTGAGATTGTATACGGCGATAATAAACGGACTTAAGCATGCTCCGATGAGAAAGAAGTAGTTGATATTCTGCAGTTGCCTAATAACTATATCAGGAGTAAATTTCCATACTTCCTTTATCTGAGGAATAGCCGTGCTATACAGGTATAAGCAGGGGTTAACACCGTGCTTTGGCCAGACTGAATAATATAGACCACTTTCAGCTAGAGCAAACCACCACTCCAAACCTAACAGATTCACGAGCTGATTATTAATAAAAGTTGGAGAGCGGATGGTGGATCCATAGTGCTCAAAGAAAAAGAAATATGGGCCATGTGCATTGTTCATCGGCTTGGTGAAATGAAGCAGCCAATATTTGCGAAGTTTTTCAAAGTTAAAGAATGGCGCTCCCCTGCCGACATTATCGCGAAAAACCAATAGCAGTATACACAGCGTAATACATTGAAAGATGAAAAGAAAGCCCATCATTTTTGCCAGTATAAAGAAAGTAGCATCTACGGCAAATATTACTGCACATACTGCAATTAACAGGGGAATAAGATCTAGAAGCTCATTTTTTAGAATGCCATTCGTTGCAACACTCTGATTAATAAAGGAATAGGATTCAATACTTTCTGCAAGCGATTGCAAATATGTAATAATGACAAGCACGATTGTAACTATGGAAAGCACCGGGTGTATTG
>JALPMN010000564.1:0-19927 GCA_024243835.1 Enteropsectra breve | reverse complement strand
TGCAGTTTTCATTGATAAAGTTAATTGTGCTCTCAAGGGTTTCTTGCTTAAATGCCTTCGAACTTCTATCAAACACATCAAAGTACTTTTGAATGTAAGGCATAAATTTATTAGTGACTGCACTTATTGAGTATTCTGTGTTATCTGCGATCCACAAAGAAATATTCAGCGCATCACCAATGTTCTTTATCAGTTTTTCATTAAGGAGCTTTTGGAATGTCCCTGCTTGCTTCATTGCATCCGTAATCTCCTTATTATTTTCAAGAACCTTCTCCAGCAGGACATCGAATAGCCGGAGGTCGAATTCATTTGTTCTATTTGCTGCTTTTAGTATAAAAGCATCGAACGCATGTATTTTCGTATTTTTAAAATATTCGAAATGAGATTCCGCTTCAAGGATCTTGAGATAATCAATTAAACTTGCATCATTAGTAATTGATTTGAAGCTGTTTGCAGACTCAAAACCAGTTTCAAATTCACAAAGTGATAGTTTTTTAAATACGAAAGAATTCAGTAGAAGATTCTCAAAGAAGGCGATTGACTTGAGGTGTTTAGACTCCATCACTGCAGAAATAAAATTCTTAATCTCTTCAGCGCCGAGAGTCGGCAAAAGATCGCAGAAACTTATGAAATGCTGAAGTCTCTCGGTTGTGTCTGTTATTTTCAAAAGTGACGCTGCAGTTATGATATCGCACTCAGCTTGTTTTAATAAAGTTTGTTGTAAGACTTCTTTTATCGGCTCTTCAATATATTTTTGCGTAATTAAATACATATGTATCTCTTTTCTTGCTATCGGATCGCTTAAAACCTCAGCATTACCGCCATAAAAGAAAATATCGAGCAAAACATTCTGAGGAGGCAACTTTTGATAGAAATACGGGCTGATTTGCTCAAAATAGTTAATGGTTTGATTCTTGGCAACAAAAACCATCAACAAATCAAAGAGCAGTGTAAAAATGAGATTCTCAGGGAGCGGTTTTCTGCATAAGATGCATCTAAAATTATAGCGCAAAGCAGGCAGCAGGCAGTTCTTATGTAGAATCACCCTGCAATCATTGCAGCGCAAGTAGTTCTGGTCCAATAAACGGTATTTTAAAAGAGGAGCAGACAAGATAGTGTTATCATCGATAGGGGTTGTATCATTATCATTTAGATATACAGCTTCTAGGCAAATACCACATTCTGTTACTTGATTTTTAGCTTTATCCGAACCATTGGTATCTTCCACTGCAGGTGTTGCTTCTTCTGTTGTAGGTTCTACTTCTTTTGATTTAAGTACTACTTCTTCCATTGTAGGTATGACCAATAATCCATGGACAGATTCTTCGAGGAGGAAAAACTTAAAAAGGTGTATGCCGTTACTCACCAATCCTATCATGGGTGAAAAATTTGAAAATATTATAAACGGTTTTAATTAACGACTTTTAATAATCAATCATGAGAATTAACAGTATTTATAACATATTTGATATAAAAATACAAATATTCGGCACATATTGAAAATAAAAACCCAATTTTATCAATAGAAATGTTAATTTAGCATAAAAACTATAAATTAAAAAAAATTTTAATTTTATAAATTCCGATCAAAAATTTTTAATTAAAAAAATTATTCGCACTAATAAAGCTTGAGATTAAGCGTGAAAAGTAAAAATAAAATACACACATATACAATTTATAGTAAGAAATGTCTGTCTGTGCAGGTTATAGCCAGTCTTTCTTGTGAATCATTTATATGATTCAGTTTAAAGCAATGTAAATTGAACTACTTAATAACTTCTTTAGTGCGATCAGCAATCACACACAATTAAAGAGACGATGGATAAACAGCAGAAAACTGTGTGGTTTACATACCGAAAGTTTACATCGCACTCGAGAAAACAATATTTTTCAAAAAGTTGCATGTAAAAAAATCCTGAGCATTGCCAACACGTAAATTTTAGATTTTAATGAAAAAGAAAACTAAATTAAGAAGTTCTTGCTATTTATGTTTTATTAGCATTTTCAAAATAAACTTGGTCAAACACGCAAGCTGGTAGCTTTTTCTCAATTTTAGTGCTAAAAATATTAAAATCAGCAGCTATCTTTTCTAGTATTTCTGTGGAAACCTCATTTTTGAATCTTATAATAATCTTTTTCTCCATCTTTTGCTCCACTACAGTTAAAGAAGCTAATTCTATCACCAAAAGGTATACAAATTCGTTGAGCATCGAATCAAAATCACTATCATCAGTGTCCAAGCAACAGTCCACCACCAAATATCTTATGCTGTCGATTACAGATGAAACATTAGAAATGACGGCAGAAATACTCTCAGCATTCAAGCTATTTATGGTTATGCCCAGTCCCTTTGCACTATTTGACTGCTCGGGCAATACCAGCAGATCTTTATAAATCTCTCCTAAATTGAAATGCACCACTATGGACCCATTCGCTACAAGAGCATCTTTTACGTCTGTTACGGCAGCACTTGGATCAAGCAATTTTACATTTTCTCCAAAGCTTAACAGCCTAAGATCAATATGCGATGTATGCTTTGTTTTGGTAGGAACAATACTGCCCTGCTCAAAGTACAGGCTCATTGCTCTGCAGTGCTTAATTGTCTCTATGAAAATCTCTTTGCACTCAAGCTGCATGGCCGGTAGCAACTCAGCCTGTCTTATCCTGTTTTCGGGCAGCATTTCATTCAGAAGCAAATATGCCCCATAGTTTCCCAGGAACACACGAATACTTTCTTTCAAATTACAATCAATGGAAAATATATCATAAAGATAAATGTAGTCAAAGTAAGCATCTACTCCGAGCAATCCGAGTTTTTTAAGATTAAAATTACCCAGCATTTCAACTGTCGTAAGAGCAAGCGAACGCTGGCCCATAATCACTATTTCTTGAACATAGAGCAAATTCATTTTTGCAGCACTAATTATAGCGTCTACTGTTTTAGCATTTTTGTAGTCTTCTTCGTTACTTCGATTCAATACATTGCAAACTATCCTTATTTTGCGTACTTGCCTGTTTAGTGCCATTAAACAGCAAACAGCTTCTAAAAACTCTATAGTTATCTCATCTGGAATGGTTATTTTAAGCATCTTTATCTTATTCTCTGCAGAAAGCATTGTATTTGCTTGCTCAATGAAATCTATTTCTGCTGGAGCTGCGTTATTTGCCTTTATTTCCACTGCCTGGCAAGAATCAATAACGCTTTGTGATACCAAGGGATGCTGAATTATAAAATCAGTAGTGTCACACAGTTCTTTGTTTTTCTTTATGGTTATCAAATAGAGTGCAGACTTTATTATTGAGCAGCCTTTTAAGACTTCGGCAATCCTCTTGTTTAAAGAAAGATTTGGAGTTTTAACAAAAAAGTCAGGCGCGAATGATATTAAGCGCTCAGGGGATAACTGCAATCTTCCTTCTCTGAAAACTATAGCTTGCTTGAGTGCATTTAAAACAGTCCGATCTTGTAGCAAGCATATGATGTTTATTGCAAAAATAACATTATTGTAAAGCTCAATCTGCTCATTCACACATATCATCATTTTATCACATTTCTGCTGATATTTGTGGACCTTTTCGATTTGCAAATCATTGTTCACGATGCCAGCCACCTCTCTGTCAGTTTTTGTTTTGCCTGATTTTTTAAATCGCAGCTTTTTGTAAGTTTCGATCAAATGGCAAAAGTCTTCCACTTTTGCAATCCTAAGAGAGTCTCTTTTGCTGATTAACCTAAAATTTAGCTTGTAAACGAGCTCCACGGCATTTAGATCAAGTTCTACCTTTATCTTTATTCTTTCTTCTTCAGTGCATTCGTTTTCTGTGAAAAAATAATCCAATTCTTTGACATCAGGCGATTCGACCTGATGGAGTATTTTGGTATCGCATGCTCTTTGTGCTGCCATTTTCTCCTCAAGGTATGAAGAACATTTAACTTTTTCCTCTTCAAGAAACAGCCCACTCTGTTCTTCGTTATAAAGCTCAATGCGTGTGCTGGCACAAAGCAGTACTAGCGTTAAAACATTAAGAGTTTTTCCATTGAACATGCCTGCCATGTGAACCCCCAACTGATTTTAAAATTTTTCACCTGAAGAAATTAACAAAAATACATTTGATCAAAAGACAAAACATCGGCATTTTAGCCAAGAAAATATACAATAAGAGCTATAAAATTAACTCAGTTTTTACTAAGATGATAAAACGTTTTTATAAAATGCATAATTTTATGAAAGGACTTGATCATAACGCTTTTCTATATTCTCATTCAGTGCCAAAGACTAAGAAATTGAACATATTTTTAACGATATAAGATTATTAGTAAACTATAAATTCACATACACACTATTTAATCGTCCACTCTCTGTAAAATAATTCTTACTGGTTTTTTATTGCATTGAAGCACACCTTCATCAACAACAGCCTCCGTTGTGCCTGTATGCCTCATGGCATAATATTTATTATTTTGTAAAATTATGCATTCAGAGTGCCCTGTGCTATCATCACTTTCTTCCTGTGAAATCACGCCTTTAATCTGATAGTTGCAAGAATTTACATCCAAAGTAATATTAACATTAGTGTGGATTCGATAATCTCTCTCTTTAGTATTCAAAGGCTCATATGAAAGGGGCACACCGCCTTTGTTCTTTTTGTGGAGACAAAGGCTTCTTTCTTTACTACTGTTCTTGAGATAGTCGGCATTTAGGAATGATCCTATGAATGATTTCATATTTTGATCGCTTTCTGCTATCATTCTTTCATTGTAGAATCTTTTCATTTTTAAAAACCACTCATTGATATTCTTGGCATCAAATATAATCGCTGCGCTTTCGTGCTTTTCATAATCAGCACTGAGCTTATCAACCACCTTTATTGTCTTCTCAATCAAGTTATCCAATTTATTTTTGTCTTCGATAGCTTTAGCATGCAGTTTGCGTAATTCCTCATTCTTCTTTACTAGCTCTGCCTGTGAATTTTGTTGGTCGCTTATCTGTTCTTGTAAATCAATAATTTCATTCAGTTTCGAGTTTCTTTCCACGATACTTTCTGATAGTTCATCTCCTTTTTTGATTACTGCTTTTAGTATTTGCTGAGTTACTTCAACATATTTAGCAATTTCTCTAGTGCCAAGTAATTTTTTCGCTTGCTCAATCTCATTTTCAATTTTCTGGAACTGATTTATTAGCGAGTTCAGATCTTCATGCTCTGCTTCTTCCATTTTTTCCTCAACAGTGTCATGGCTTCGCGTTTGATTCGAATAACTCGTTTTCGCGACAGCAATACTTTCCGCATTTAGTTCATTTTCAATCTGTTCTTCCTGTACAAGTTGTATCATTTTTCCTGATTCGGTAATTATTTGATCTTCGAAGAAATGTAAAGCTTCTTCACTCTTATCGTAACAGCATCTTATTATTATTATCTGTGGTAGCTCGACAATGTATTTGAGTTTGATGTCTTGGATGCCATTATTTTGCAGTGCCAAAGCCTCTTTTTTCATTTGAATCTGATAGTCTTTATAAACCCTTTCAAAATAAACATTTAGTCCCTCCTGTAAAGAAGAGACGGGTCTATTTAAACTTATAAAATGGTGCTCCTTTGTGCAAAATGGGACAAAATTCCTAATTTTCAGAGCTTGCTCACTTATTGTTGGTGATTCAGGCTTGCTCTGTAAAAGAGTTTCAAGATCATATAGGCTGTTATGTACCTCAAGCGCCCTTTTAAAACGTATTTTGCTATAATTGTGGCTGCTATTTTTGTCGGCGGGTAATTTCGCAGTTTCATTATTAAGACGTTCTGTAAACCAGTCAAAAATACCGATACTGTAGTTAGATTTAAGGCTCTCAGCATCTCCTGCGAATAAATCGTGCAAGGCTCTGAAGAAAACCTGGATATTCTTTTGCAAACATCCCGTATTTTCGCTCTGAATGAAATCGTAGAGCAGTTGCAGTAAGCCGAGATTTGAACTTACTACTAGCTGTGTGGTATTTGATATGAGAAATGCGCCAAAATTTATGTCAGCAAGCATAAGCTGAAAAATAATGTTCAAACAACAAAAGTTTTCGTCCTGCTCCAGGTCTAACGGAGCCATTTGTCTCGGATTTTTATTATTGAGTTCGAACAGAAAGTTATTGTATTTGTTGCATGGCCATACCTGGAGACTGCTTTTTTCAAGGGATAAGGAAAATGATGACTGCTTTATTTCATTTAAAGCTTCGTTTAATTGATTGATAGTCAGGCTTTCATCCCCTAAAATATCTTCTGTCGGGATATTTTCGCCAGGTATAGCTCCTGTTAATATAATGTCCTTTTCTTCATTTAAAAGAGGCTCTTGCCTTTTTATATCTGGCTGTAAAGAATCTGAATTGCTTTCTTGAAGTTGTATGCAAGGCAAGTGTTTATCAGTAAAATCATCCTCCTGTTTGAATATACCATTTATTTTTGGTAAAAATGAAAGAATCAGCTCATCTCTCTTTTCCATGTCGCTGGCAAAAGCAGGTGGCCTTTTTTTATGTTCTCTTTTACGTGTAATCTGTGGTGGTAGCAGCATGCCAAATAGCCGGCCCGAATATGGAGAATATAGGATTTCCTGCAGGTAAAACAGGCTTATTATGCTGTCAGTACTTATATTCTTCATCTGACTAAGATGTGTACATTTGTGTAAGTGATACCATTCCTCCAGTTCTTCCCTGAAAATGTAGTTCTTTCGTAGGCAAAAACTGTATCCTAGAAAGAACAATATGCTAAGATATCTTCTGTTTGTCTGCATGATTTATTTCTCTGAGCTGCTTATATACTTTTATTTTGATTACTAACTTTAAATATACCCTAAATGATGTAATCTTTTATTATTAAAACAATCATATACTGTGCAAAATAGTAAACGATTTATTATCAATCCATTAAAGCTAAAAGACCACTAGAAAAGTTATTTCATGCATATTTGAAGCATAAAACCAGTCTCAATTTTTTTCTGCTTGATTCTATGAATAGCATTAAAAACATACGTTTTCCATCTAGGAATGTTTTAATTAAAATGCAATAAATAAAGAGTACCTTTCAAGCTATACTGAAATTAGTCATTTGCGAAACAAGACTAAAATGTAATAGTTTGGCCTTTCATTCTTAGTACGATGATATTCCTGATAATGCCAAATAAATATTTGTTGAAGTTTAATTCAGAGAATTTTGAAAAGGGTGGTGATAATAGTTGAATATAATTAAACTAAAATGAATTTTAACTATGTCTATTTACATCTTTTAATTAAATTTAAACTTTTTCAAGCATCACATAAACCGCATTAGAGTCAATAACATCTTTAAACTGCTCCAAACCATCATGTAGCTTAAATATCTCTTCATTCTCAATCAAATAATAATTCCCATTTCTCCATACAACAGAATTGAAGTGCCCATCATCACAATTTTTACCTATATGGTTTATTATCGCAACCACTCGATAGATGAACGTTTTGTTCTGAACTGTGAAAGTTGTAAACTCTCTGATTTCAAATGATTTAAAAGATTTATGAGGATTTGTTTCTGTATGCTGATTGTCATTAGAAGAAACATGTTTTTTTACTTCAGAGTTGCGGACATCCTTTGATTCATAAAAATTTAACAGCTTTTTAAATCTCATTTTGGAGTATTCAGAATACTTTTTTATAGTTTGTAGATTTTCCTTTTTCCTTTTGGCAGCCCCCAGCTCCATCTCACATTCCTTTTTAATTCGTTTAGCCGCTTCAATTTTTTGCATTTCCTTAAGAATCTGCTCATCTAAATCATTATTTTCCTCTTTTAGTGTTTTAATGTTTTTTTCATATTCCGCTTTCTTTTCTTTTAATTTATCAGTTTTATTAGCTAATGAACTCTCCCCGTACTTTTTGATCATCATTTTCTCAGTATTTTTTAGTCTTTCATAAAGCTCTGCACAGTTTTCTTCAGCAGCCTCAATAAGATTTTCCGTTAATGTTTTTAATTCTTCGAAGTCGAAAGTATCCAAAGCTTTCTGTAGCAGAGTGTCCTCCTCGTCGAGATTATTAATCTGGTCCTGCTGAAGTGATTTTTCAATCCTCTTTATAGTATTATTCATGTTATTATGGACCGGCTCATCTTCATCTAGAGATTTAGGAGCTGTCAGATGATTTTCATCTTTAGTTTCTGTATTTAATTCACTACTTGCTAAGAGTGAGGAACTTGAAGCATGCTGCTGTGTAGCAAGTGGATCATCATTATCATTTTCAGATGCGTTGCCAGAAGCAATAGCGGGTGTATTTTGTGGAGCTTCATTTGATGACGCATAAGGTTGTTGTATGTTTACAGGATTGCTTTCAGTGGTTGCTGCTTCGGAACCAAAATCAAACACTTTTCCGTCCTTGTTTTCTGGCAGAACATCATTTTTTTCAGAAACGAATTCATCAACTACTTTGACTTTTGTTTGAAGCGCTGTATCCTCAACAATACTTTTACTTTTGGAAATATCTGGCTGTGTATCTTTAGTGGTGCTATTAGCAAGAATATTATCTTGATTTTCCGTCTTAAGTTCTACATTTGCTGAATTACTTTTCTTTTCATCTTTGTTCTTCTCCACAGATAGTACCTCATCTGGAGATGCACCTCCCCTCAGGCAAAATGCATCACTGGCAGGGTTTATAATTCTTTTGTTGTATAAAAAAAGTGTATTTGGCATTTCAACTTCATATTCAAACTTTACATCAATATTATTGCGTGTTAGTGTGTCATGTGCTTCTTGGTGTAGTTTTTCTCTTTTTTCTTCCAAATCTTTGGAAATAGAGTCTGATAAATCTTCAAGTGTTTGATCACTTGGGGTAATTTCAAATGAATTGCCGATCCTTTGTTCAGCTAACCCATTTTCATTTAGGAAAGCAAGTTTGTTCTTTAAGTTCAAGGGCGCGTTGTCTGCCTCATTGAGTTTTCCGCAGTCATAGCGCATTTCTTTATTTTCATCAAACAGGAGCATTTTGAAAGAAACTTGTTTTAACACATCTCTGTAACTACATAGATCTTTTTCCAGCTCAGTGGATAGCACTTTAAGCAAAATAGAAAAAAAGCCGATGTTGTCTGTTTGATCGGCAGTAACTTGTAGCAAATTGTATATTCTGCCTGTGTATTTTTCCATTTCAACATATTTTTTCCCACTGCAAGAATAATCCTCAAGAAAATCAATAAGAAAGTTGCATATAGGAAAAGCATCACTTTTGCTTTGGATTGACAGTTTGTTTTTAGACAAAATATTAACCAAGGGCTTGTTGCAAGCAAGGGTCTGCAGGGCTGCATTTAGAAAGCAGTTTTTATGTTTGTTCGTGAGGCATTTCAATGGACAGGGAGCGCTACCATATAGCTTTTCATTAGAATCAAAGCCATTTGCTTCGTCTTGCTCTTTTTCATCCATCTTTAGTGGGTCAGTGCTAATACCGCTAGGCTCTAGCTGATCAAATGATGTAATGGAAGATTCTTCGATATCTGGAAGCTTTTTATAGAAGGAGCTTTTGGGATTTAAAACAGGCTTTACAGCCTTGTTGGTCGAAGCGGAGTGGCATCTTACTGCTTCTGAGAGCATAGCAACAAAACACCTTCTTGTGTCTATCCTCATAGCATTTTCTTATTTAATTGCTTTTATAGTTTTATTTTGATTTTAATTGAGCTATAATTTATTAGCTGCCTTAAAAGGTATTTTCCTTCTTAAAATAGCAGCAATTATCCTCACGACAAAAAATAATGGGCTTCATTAAATCATACTTTATAATTAAGTAATGCCTAAGATGTAAAATGCATCTTAAATATTTTTTACTAAGATGGCTTTATATAGTAGCAGCTTGGGGATAGTGATGCTAATAGTAAAAATGTGATTAAAATATAATTATAGGTTTTAAAGAAGCATCACGCGGCAGATAGAAGCATCTTAGTCAAATTTACGTAGTAAAATACGAGTTATGCTTTTTGCTTTTATGTAAATTATAAAATTATTGCTCAGAGTTTTAATTTTGCGACTTTACTTTATTTTTACAGCTGTTTTAATTTTGGATACATGAAGTCCCATGGATTTGGAGAAATATATTCTGGGCGAGCAGGCCAAACACGTCTACAGAGAGAAGACATTCCAGGGATCGGACGAAGAGTACGTGGCAGTGCTCCAAAATTCATCTACACTGTACATAACTAACATAAAGTACGATATAGAGGAGGTGCGGCTCTGGCATCTTTTTGGAATGGCAGGAGAGGTGCGCAGAGTCATAATGGGAATCAACAGCAACAAACTGACGCCCTGTGGATTTGCATTCGTTGAATACTACAACAAGGAAGATGCAGAAACAGCACGGGAGTTTCTTAAGGGCTTTATGCTTGATGGAAAGCCACTTGCAATAGACAAAGACATGGGATTCGTCGAGGGGCGACAGTTCGGAAGAGGGATCTTTGGAAATAAAATGAAGAGAGACAACTACGAAAGACAAAAGAGGAGCTACAGGGGATACAATTCATATGACAATGACGGCAAAAGGTTCAGGGGTGTAAACAGATTTGATGATAGCAACTAAAATAAAATTTTATTCTCTGTACTTAACGACAAGCATTAAGATAAGTAAAATTCGTTTGAGGGTATCACATTTAATGGTTGTTTTCATGTTCTTTTGAAATCGAAGAAAATACAAGTATTAGAGGACTAATTTGAATATGTTTCTTGTAATAAAATTTTAAGACTAACAAATGGCAGTTTTGGTATCTATTTGATATCTACACTAATAATGTTGATACAGAATGAGATCTTTATATATAGATTTTCTAATTCTATGTAAAATAGAATCCATCCACGGTTTAAAGTTCAATTATATTAATCAATAGCAAGACCTTTATGTGAATAAATTAGCATTCAAAAAGTATCTGGGAACAGGCTAGATAATACAAGTTTTAGTGGACAAGCAAAAGCTTATGATTTTTTATAGTGAATAAAACCAGTATCTTTTAATAACATTAGTAGGAAACAAGATTATACGCTTTGATTTTCATTCTAACAATTTTTACTGAGATAAAAACTCGGAAGATCATTTTTTAATTTTTCCTCTAAGAATTAAGTGATTATGCTTTTGGCTATTAGGAAAACCCAAATGAATGCATTGTAATACGAAAAATATTTGTATTTTTGAAGCTACAAATAAATTTATTTGAATAAAAATCCGATTATTAGTCAAAAGTTTATCTAATATAGTAAATTAAATAATAGTGATCATATTTTATAAATTAAAATATCTCAAATGCATGAAAAAGGTAATGGAAAGTATCAGCGTTTATAGTGAATCCTTCTATTACAATATTCTATATCTATAAGATTACAATATTAGATGCAAAGATTATTTGTAAGAAGCCTATTATAATTAAATTATTGATAAATCAAAAATAAAACTTTTAAACAGATTGTAAATAAGATCTAATGAATAGAAAGACATGTGTGCTTGTGCTTGCATTACTTGTCATCCTTTGCTCTATAGTAGTTGTTTCGAGTGAGATCGTCAGGCCTCACGATATACCTTCTTTGAGGAAGTTCATTTGCTGGCATGCTGCGGATATAAAACGTGTGAAATGGGGTTTGTATGAGAGGTGTAAGACATGGAAGTATCCGTTTAGATTTCAATTTAAAATTGGTAACTTTCTATTCTACACCTATCAAAATGACTTTATTACAGAATGAATCAAACTATGTTGGTTAAAATAAAATTATATACGATGCAGTGCTATTTTATTATCTTTACTTTGTTAATGGTATGTGCTATGTTTAGAGAGAAATCAGGCAAATTTCTTATTTTGGTAAAATAACGCCAAACCTCTTTCTCCCCTATATTTTTAGTAACCTTACTCAAGCCAAGTTTGCCAATTAGCGCTGCATCTTGGTAATAATATGGATCTAAATGATAGAAAATACTTCTAGTAAATATGGATGTTTTGAAAAAACACTTGTTAAGCTAAAGGAAAGTAAACTTTCTGATTACTGGGAGGAATATTATCAGCTAAGATTTATAGTTTATTCACCTAATAGGATAAGCTAAAAGGAGCTTTTTGCGGATTCTTAGGACCTCACAATCCACATACAAAACATCTAAAGACTGTGGAGAACTTTCAAGGAAAAACTTACTAGATACTTTAGCTTTGAGTATATTATAAAGACGGCAGATCAGTTTGTAGTTGATACTTGCCTCTATTTAAAACTTCCAAGATAATACTTTGAATATTTATGCAGAAAAATTTATTAAACCAATCTTTTTCTTTAAATAAAAAATTCAGGGATGAAAACTTTTGCACACTATATGATTGTTATGTATTACCGATACCTTACAATACACAATAAATTAAATAATTTTAATCATAATTTCCTTAAATTAAAATATTTCGCCACTTGCCAAATAAAGAGAGACATTCGGTTAAGTTATGATTTTACTGCTGCCATATATGGTATGCATGAGAGTAATGCCATATTAGGCTTTGCTATATGCTGTAAGATGTATATTTTAATTGTATTTGTGATAAATCAAAAACAAAACTTTTATACAGATTGTAGACAGGATCCCAATGAAGACGAAAGCATGTGCACTTCTGCTTGTGTTATTTATCATCTTTAGCTCAATAGCATTTGTTTCATGTTATGCCATCAAAGAAGAGGATCGTGGAATGTGGAAGTTTTGGTGCTGGTATTCAGGAAACGATTTAAAAAGTTTGTGGGAAGTGTGGAAATTGCGTAAGATATGTAATGAGTTGGAGTTACCTTTCAAATTTGATTTTAAATTTGGTAAGACCATTTTAGTATCCTATCGAACAGACCTTACTTTAAATAAGTATAAATTTGGTTCCTAAAATAAAATTTAGATACAAAGGAGAAAATTTTAAGCTTTAGTTCACGCAATTACATCAACAACTGAGCTTTTTATTTTGAATCTTTGAAATGAAATAATACCTTTTGCCATCATAAACGTCTAAATCTAGGATTAACTTTATATTTGTGTATTTCAAATAGTTTTAACTTGAAAATTCAATTGAAAAATTGCAAAAGAAGAAATATATGTGCTGATATCCAAATTTTAAAGAATCTCTATATTTCTGTAATATTTTCAGTCAACCTTAAAGCATGAAACATACAGGGTTTCCCACCTTATTTTGACATCTTCCCACCTTATTTTGACATCTTCCCAGCCAATTTTGACATCTTCCCAACCAATTTTGACAAAAATTTATAATCAAATTAAAACTTAGATCTAGCATATTTATACAAATATTTTTTAAAGAGTTTTAGTTAAAATATAAAATAGAAATAATTTTTTATTCATCGACTATTGGCTCTCTTCTTATGCATCTTTCTAAAAAGCTGAGCATATGCCTAAAGTAGTTTCTGCAATGAGAAGCTAAAATTAATAGGGAAGCATTTTCGATATTAGACAACAGTTCTTCTTCGTTTTCTGAACGCAAGCTCCTAACACACTGCTTCCACTGCGAAAATAGATTTTCAATTGGATTAAGGAAAGGCGAATATGGCGGAAGAAATTCAACCCTGTGGCCAGCCTCCGTTAGAGTTCGCTCTATTATCTTAGATCTATGGAATGGAACATTGTCCATTATTATGATTGCGTTAAATACCTCCTTTGTTGCAAGTTCTTGTATAAATTCTTGAATAAAACTCAGATAGCTATTTGTATTATAGGCGCGAGTCTGAGCAGAATACTTAAATATTCCTTCATTATTCATGGCACAACAAACAGAAATATTTCTTGTTCTGATTGAAGTAACACTATGAACGGCACGGGTTCCTGCTAAAGATCTTCCTCGTTTCATTCTCATAGAGACATTGAATCCTGCCTCATCTATGAAAAATATCTTTGATTCTTCATTTGACGCTAGTAATTGCATAAATTTGCTGACGTATTCTGCCCTAATACTAATAGTATCTGCATCATTTCTTCTTACAGGAATAGTAGAAACTCGTTTCAATGTATAATTGAAACTACCAATACATCTATCGATAGTGCTTTTACTCACTATGATGCCCAATTCATTTTCACACCTATTTTTTATTTGAGAAAGGGTTAAGCTGCAATTATCATCTATCCATGATTTAATGAGCTGCTCTTGCTCATTGGATAAGATTTTTCGGCGAACACCTCCTTTTACACCTCTCTCGATTCCTTTATTATCTTTATATTTTTTAATTATTGAATATACTGAGGTTCTTTTAAAACCTAAAAATGAAGCAATTTCTGCTGCGGTGTGTCCGTGCAAATAGGCTTCAATTATTCTTTGCCTGTTCTCATTACTTATAAATTGGTTTGGCATTTGGGTAAAAATGCAAAAATTTTTGTCAAAATTGGTTGGGAAGATGTCAAAATTGAATGGGAAGATGTCAAAATAAGGTGGGAAACCCTGTATTAAACTTGTCGGCATTCTTGTATCAATTTAATTAAGATATTAATTAAATTGATAATGAACCCCAATGCCTGATAGCGAAGGAACAGAAACAATTCAACAATTAAATATTTACAAAACTATCCAGACTTTAGTGCTAAGTCTCGGTATTGATAAGAATGATGCAATTAAAAGACAGACTATACAATTTTCGGTAAGAGTATAAAAAAATACAAGTTTATTGTAATTATTGCCTTTAAATGTTAGTTGGGCATACTGAAATGGTATAATATTTTTATATATAACGGCTTCTAAAAACATCTATTGAAATTTTATGCCAATTCATTACTTATAGTTCATAAAATTTACGAACAGGTTTTGCAAAATATTAGTAAAGTTAAAAACTAGATAGCTCCTAAATGGAATAATATCAGAAGTACCCTTAGAATAATATTGTGATCATGCTATATATCTATTTTCATAAATCGGTTATAAACAAATTGACTGTATATTTTAATTAAGTTATGACAATACAACTAGTGATTATACGATCAAATAATTGATTAAAACATGCATTTATAAAACAAGATGTAAAAGTGAAGAAGGAATGGATCTTTTCAGAAATATTATATAAACCAAATAAATAGAGGATCTAAAACGTGTTTATACATAATCTTAATATAGACTTGTATTATTTACCTTTATTCTCAACATTTTATTAAAAACTTGACAGAATATTAAAAATCTATTATTGGCATGCCAACAGAATAAGTTTAAAAATGAAAATACAAGTAATATTTACGTCTAAACTCTTGATTCTTATGATTATATGGCATTTATCATTCTTTTAATAATAAGCTAATAATAAACAGATTCGCGTTCATTTATATTTAATTAATCAAAAATTATCTACTTAAAGGTTTTTTAGATAGTTATGAATGTCTAACAAAGCATATGCATTACTGTTTGTGCTTTTTATCCTAGTTTGCTCATTAATGATTGTAGGGGCTAGTAGCGTGTATACATCTTATGAAACGAATGATCCAAAATACAACTGGCGGTTTGTATGTAGAAATCCAAATTCCTTTGCCAAAGGTCTGCTAGGAGTGCTGAAATTAAAGGCCAAATGCAAATGCCTGAATCTGCCTTTTCAAAATGAATAGTCTGTTAACATTTATTTTTAATTAAATACCCATGATTTTAGATAATCACATAGTCTACTTTATTTGAAATAAAATATTGGAATACAGTTTTTAACTTCCTCGATAAGCTTTGTACTTCAACAAACAAATTATGCACATCAGCAATTCGAGGTCTGGAAGCACTTCCTAGAGCAATATTCAGAATGTAAACCTTTAATAAAATGAAAAAGAAGTCTAGGATTTCTACATCATATTTTTCATCAACATGTGCACACTCTTCTATACCTCTTTATAGCAAAAGTCGCTACATGATCATTTTCTTGATAAAATTTTTTTTAAAAATTTTATCATAGATAACCATAAATGTCTAAGGTTTCAGCGAGCATTGCGCTATTTTTATTAGTCATCCTGGCAGGTTTAACATTTATAGTGGTAGATGCAAGACCATATTCATTTGAGGACAGAAACATGTCAGACTCTCAATGGCAGCATGCATGCAGACATGCAAATGATTATGTGAAGAGTTGGGCTCAGTACCTTCATGTAAAATTAACATGTGCAAACCGTAATATCCCATTTCACTATACGGACCCTAAAATGACTGATTAAAATTTTCCGTCAACGATTTTGTTTATTGAGTTCGATAAATGTTGGATACATCACTGAAACAATTAAAAGTAATTTGTTATACAAGGATACTATGCAACGAGTGCATACCAAGCGCCAAAATGATAATATCTTTTAGGCTTAAACCTGGGCTGTTGTCATGCATGAAATCCTTCTGGGAGTTCCTTACTAGGCTAAACTGAACAAATAACTTGAATATAATTCATAGTTAATAAATTTTTGTTACTCTTAAACTAATTCAAATTAAATTCTTTTATTATATTTCTGGTTGATCTATTGTTGGTTCGTCTTCAGGCCCACTAACTTTTTTCATTATCAGTGTAACAACATTGGTTTCAAGTAGCTGACAGGCCTTTTTAAGACTAATTTTGCTTATGTGTTCATCATTCATGACTATATAACTGTCATCTGTGCTTCTGATGATTGTGAAATAATGCCCGCGTTTAGTATTTCCGTCTCCAGTAATAAAAGTGTGGATTAAAAAGACATAGGGCATGTATTTGACTCCATTCTCCACCCGAATTATCTCGTTGATTGGATATCCTTTTTTGTTATCGTCAGCCCTTTGTGCATCGGCATCATAACCATGTCTTGATATATTTACAATTATGTATGGAGGCACCATTTTGGCATTTACATTACATTCGCACTTTTTTTTAGTAGATTCTTCTCGGTTTAAATCTTCAATATAAACTGTGACGCCTCCTTGCAGATCTTCTGTAATTTGTGCATTTGCAAATATTCCATACAGCCCTGGCATTGAGTCCTTAGGATGGTATGGGCATGAAGGCATGTGCCCTTCTTCATTTCTGACACAAAACAGCTTGGATATAAATTCTTTGCTTTTAGGACACTCTTTCATGATTCTTTCTAGTAGGAGAACCATGAATTCACTGCCATCTTGATGAGGATTTCCGTCTTTATATGACTTTGGCGGCTCAAACGCCGCATTCAATCCTTTAACAGAAATAACATCGCCTCCATTGTCATAATCTTGGAGCAGCTGTATAAATGCGTGCAGTGTTTTGCATGACTCGGGATCAACAGTTGTATCTCTGAAATATTCATATAGCTCTGGCACACTAATGAGGGCCTGTACTGCCGAATTACTGTAACAATTTACTAAATCGATATTTTCAAGCCCGTGAATTGGCGTGGTGCATCCAAATGGCCTTAATAGTTCTTTAGGCAGCTTGGGAGTTTTGTTTTTAACGATGGACTCGACTGTTGAAGTGTTTGTCTCAGTATTTGGACTAAAACCCTCAATCGCACATATTATTCCAACTGCCATAACAATAGTCCCGCATATCAGCATTAATATCCATGCCGCCATTCTTACTATGTTTTTTGCACTAGACATTAATTGGGGCAGTTGTCCAAATAAATTCAAAAAAAACTCGAAAAAATGCAATTTTTTTTATTAGTTGCAATGTCTGTTTAAGTAACAGCCATTCATTTTATGGTGTTTGTAATAACAAAGTCCTCGTTTGATGGCAAATAACAATGTTATTCTTTATTAGCATAATGACAGCTTATATTTATTTATAAATTTATCTTGAATACATTTGCGAGTAAATGAAAGCGTAAGGATAGAAAGATTCAAATAAGATTCATTATAAAGGTCCATTTTATGTATTTTCAAAGTAATATTTGCTTCAGATACCATTTACAAATCACATATTTTTACATTTGTCTATGTATATTAAGATCCATTCACATTATGACAAGCATATTAGTGCGTTATGCTAATGTATCTTGTCAGCTCTATGATACTTAGTTCTCTTTCATAAGAAGTAGCAGCATCTTAAATTAAACATTCCTTTTCTACTAAAAAATAAAATCAGTAATCATATTGCCTTATGCATGAAGTTAATAGTTTTAAAAAGCTAAAGCTTATGTTTTTTCTCATGACATTTTAAAGGAGTACAAAATGTCACAGCTCCTTTATTTGTTTTTTCTTATTTTATTTTTAATTGGATGATTTGAGCATGTCACATAGTCAAATAAATAGTCCATGGAAAATATTTTCGATAAATATGCACACGATGCGAAAATAGTGGGAATCGGGACCGGAAAGACCATGGAGAAGTTTTCGACGGTATTGACTGCCGACAAAACATACATTCCGTCGAGCACACAAAGCGAGCTATTTCTGGCGCATATTTCGAAAATTCCGTTAGACAAGTTTAAATATAAAAGCTTAAAACAAAAGTCAGCGAGATATTCAGAATCTGAGATGACAGGAATTGAAATTAATGATAATGAAAGCTTGAGCGAAAGCAAAGGTATCATGGAGCTTGTTGAGAAACTGAACCTAGCGGGTGCCGGCCCAACAAGCCCAATGAACGTAAATGAGATCGATGTGTATTTTGACAGCACGGATTACTACAATGCTCGTGGCGATCTCATAAAAGGAGGTGGTGGCGCAATGACCCAGGAGAAGCTTCTTGCTGCTATGACAAAGAAGATTGTCATTATCGCGGAGAGCTCCAAATACACTGCAAATTTCGAGGGCCTTTATGTGCCCGTGGAAATAATAAAGCCCAGCTTTTCGTATTTTTGCTGCCAGGTAAAGAGCCACAATTTAAACTATAAACTAAGAAAAATAAACGGTGCATTGCCGTTTATAACGGATCTGGGGAATATGATTGTAGATGTAGAGTACAACAGGGAGTTCCTTGAAAACTGTAAGAAGATCACTGGGGTAGTGGAGCACGGTTTTTTTGAAAACAAGGGCCAAATAATCATCGAAGAGATGGACCCAAGTGAGGAGTCGGATTAAATAATGACTTGATAATTTTTTAAACTTAAATACCTGTTTTTATTAAATCTTATTACTAAAATTCAACGATACTCGTTGATTTGTAAACAATATTTTATTTGCATGCGTTTCAGTCTTTCTCTTTGCGTTTTAAAAGCACCCCTATGGCTTCTGCACCAATATTTTTTATCGAAGCTAAATCATCAGCTGTGCCAAGGCTATTCTTATTGTAAATGACAAAATTATCGTGCTTTTTAAAGATGCCGTAGAAATGTCCTTCTTCGTATGATGCTCCATCGTGGGCGATGATTCCAACAATTTCGTATGCAACATTAGACTCCTCTGTTTCTATGACAATTGTGCTGGAAATATTAAATGAAGTGGTTGCCTTTGTGTCAGCAGAAAGTGTTTGTAGCGATGTATCGCTAATAGATACAAACTGTGGAATGTTCCTGTTTATTTCAACAGCAAGATAAATTGGGAGTTCCACTGTATTTCCTGAGTCTATTTTGTTCTGGAAATACTCAGTAAGCCCTGTTTGCAGGTCTCCACTGCTGTGGTCAACTGTTACATGGGTCTCATCGGCTACAAAGTTGTTTTCATTTTTGCTTGTCTTGGAATAATATCTTGTTGAATAAATTTCAGGGAACTTCTCAAATACCCAGCTGTTTTCGTTTCTTAGCATTTCAAATAAATTCTTTACGAACGAAATGGGGGTTTGAGCAGCAGACTTTTTGCTGGAGAACGACATCATTTTACTTACACTGACTTCATTCTTCCCACCATTGTAGCTTTTGATGATGTTATTAAAGGCGCTTGATACTGGATGTTCCACTGCATCCCAGTTAGTGGTTTGATAGTAATAAGCAAATTCAGGTATTGAGAGAAGAAACTGCAGGCCAATGCTCACTGTGTCTTGTGTATCACTGGTGGAGCGCAAGATGCGTGGCTCAATGACTGGAGTTTCTGCTCCGAACAGGCATGGGCATAGAGAGGGTGTTGGTGGTGT
>JALPMN010000483.1:0-11066 GCA_024243835.1 Enteropsectra breve | reverse complement strand
CAGAGTTAGTCGCTAAATGCTGGTTGACTGCTGTTGATTCTGATGAATTTTATTATGAAAGCAACCTGGATATTTTCAATGCACTGGCTGCGACAAAGAATGGATATTTCCATGCAAATATATTTTACTTGATGAAACGTAAAAGTATAAAACAGGAAATAGCCAATAGCGTTTTAGATAAAATATGTAGCCACTATAATAATGAGCTTGAAGTTGAGCAAGAAGTTTCAGAATCGCAGAATAAATATGTCAAAATAATGAAGGAATGGCTGGCTGACAACAGATTCAGTAAATTTTATAACGATTGTGCAGAAAAATATGAGGCTTTGGAGCTGCAGAATAAATATGTCAAGTTTGTGAAGAAATGGGAGGAAACCGATCTTATGCTAACGTGCGTTTCTCTGGATATGAGTGTTATAATAAGGTCGTTTATTGAAAAATTGGAGGAAATCAAGGCATCAGAGGTGGATGCTCTATTCAATGACTCTTTAAAGCACGCGACTGCTCTCAATAGCATCAAGGAAAGACATGCAGATTTCTACCTGGCTATGGCTGAGTCACTCGAATTTATTCCCCAAAAAGCAATAGACTTTTATGATCATTAAATAAATATTATCGCAATGACTCCATCTTTTGTGTTACACGTGCAGATATTTTCATTCGGGCAGCATTTGGTCTGAATTGATACATACCGTGCTTAGCAGAAACCATCGGCATTTTTACAAGAAAAAAGAGGTTTAAATTTTTTACACACCCAAGATCATGTCAAATTGCTTGATGTTTTTTGTACGCTTATTTACCAAGGAAACCTGTAATCCAGGGGTCTTAATTTTTAAGCAAACGAGATCTTTTAGGATGGCGCGTGATTTCATATTATTTACATCTATATTCAATCACTTTCAGTAGGTGATTGGAGCCAGCCTGCGATTGACATACACAAATACACGCCTCATGAACAAAAAACTTATTTTAAACATGCTTCATTTTTACCTTTGTGATTTCACGCTGGCACACTACTCCTAGTTTTGCGTTACATTGGCTCTTTATTTTTATGATTTGCCACCTCATATTTTAAAAAAAACTTGGTTTTACCTCAAGAACAAACGGGCTGATTTTAGCACAATAACTTGCGTGATATCCATGATTCTCACCGTTTGATATATTTATCAAGAATATTGCACAGAGATGCGCTATCCATAGATAATTGTTGTCGTGCCATAAAGATAAGAGAAAATGCTGTATTCCAAGTTCAGATCTGTGATGGGCCGCGTATGTGCTCCAACAGGCTTAACAAAAGAAAACTTATGTTAATAGACACACATATTAATCAAATATGTTTCTTTTTTTTAATTATTAGAGTGATTTTTAATATCATTACTTTGATATCACTTTTATTTCATAACAATTGCGTCTTTAGCCATGGGAAGTATGACATAGCTTTTTTAAAAATATATGCACTGCATTTAAATCCCCTTGTTTATTCAAGCAGTTTTATAAAAGATCTAATTGCCATTCAAATCATTATTGTTTAGTCCAATCAAATTTTGCAAAAATCAGCAGCTATTAAATTTTTTATCCCCCAGGTAATGCACATGTTTTCTTTAAGACCGGCCTTGATAGCGAAAGCGCATGCCACTATATCTTCGAGAAGCAGAATCAGTTCGCAGTGGGAACCCAGTATTTTTGCTTACAGCAATTTTACTATCGAAGAAATACCTGAGTATTCTATTTTAAATGCAGATAACAGAATTCTCGAAAAAGATGAAAAACAGTTTTCTCTTGAAGATGACAACTTTACTGAAGAAGAAAAGATGGCAAAGATCCAGGTTCAGATACAAACAATGGAAAAGCACTGTGAATATTGCAAAAAGCCGATAATCACAAATTTTTTTCCTGCGTCTATAACACTGGAATGCATTATGGGAGTATCAGACTATCCATATAAAACAGAAATTGTAAATTTTTATGATTTCCATATCAAACAATGCCTGTCAGATAAACGCTGTGCATACCATAGGCGCTGTTTCTCAAGCCGCTATCTGCCTAGAGATAAGACGTGCTATTTTCTTGCAAACGACAGTAAAAAATGCTTTGCCTGTAAGTTTGTTATGCCAGAAGAATATATTCTCGAGACTGCGATGCAGTGTCTTTACAAAAGCTCTAAGCCGTATGAATTTGCGTATATTTATAAGGCACTTAAAGATTATGATGGCGGAGATATAAGAATTTGTCTAAGCCAGACCGACGCACCCGTTTTATATGCTCAAAAAATAAAGGCAAAAATTGAAAAATGCCTATTTAAAGGCAAGAATTCAATGCTAGCAAGTCTTGACTGTTTTCTACTAAATGAAAGTAGTGAGGATAAAGCTGACGTCCATGGAAGATTTTTGAGATATGCATTGAATGATAGTATTTTGGAAGAGAAAACTTTTTGGATAACTTTCTTAAACAAATGTAAAGATAGCGATGAAGTTATCCAATGCTTAATGGCAGCAGTTGATAATATCAGCGAAGAGCATGCTTTAATGAAACCTGTTATGCAAGCTGATTTATTATATGCCTGTCTTTGTACCTTTAACAAAACTCAAATCTTGCAGCTGATCACTAAATGCATATGCTCAAAGCAAAATTATCTTCTGTCACAGCTAACTGTAATATCATATGATAAACTTCGACACTTCTTTAAGTCTGATGAACCCCTAAATACGTTCCCCAGCGCTCTTAAGATTCTGAATATTCTGGAAAATAACATCAACAGCGCAACTGATAACACTTTGCTTTATAGTTGCATCGATAAGAAAGCAAGGGCAGTAGCGGCGATTATATCTGTACTACCATTTGCCAACAGCGCTTTAAAGCAAGTACCTATCTTTATCTATCTAAAGAGATTATATCGGTTACCTGACAAGAAAAATAAAAGCTTCCGCAGTAAAAAAGAATACAATCTGTTCTGTGATAGTTTCCTCAGCCAACTTCATCAAAACTTTTTAGAACGTAAATATGCTCCTCCAGTAAAAGCTACAGTAAATAATGTTATGCTTTTGAAGATATGCATGTTTTATAACAAAATATACGGGTATAAAATGCAACATAGCTCTTTCTTGGCTCAAATATTCAGCCAGATGGATAGTCATTTCCAAAATTGGCCAGAGAGTTCCAAAAAATTACAAAAAATACAAAATCATCTCTCTGCAGAAGAACGCAGAGAAATTTTGATGTTAAGAGCAATGAATAGCAATTCTAAAATTTCGTTAGAAGAGCCGATGGATTTGTTGAATAAAGACACACAGAAGTCTCTGGCTGGAAGTTTTGTTAGTCGAAGACGAACGCTCTGTCAGGAAGGCCTGCAGATTATTCCTCAGATATGCAAACAGTTTTGCACAGATAAGCAATACAAGCGCTTTCTCAATGATCTGTGTTATTTGCCTGAGATTCTTCAGTATGATTTAAAAACCAATTTTATGAGAGATATTTCTGAAGAATATAAGAATTTTCCACGTTCTGAGACTGGCTTTTTGCCCCTTCATAAAAAATTCTATGATCTTCTCGGCTGTGATGAATGGGAAGATAAAGATGTTATGGAATGGTGTGAAAAGAACAATGTTGTCGATTGGCTTCGCAGCCTTCCAACTCCCCGGCTTAAAAAATATAAGCTTTATGATTTTAATCATAAGTATAAATTTATAAAAAGGCATTTTAAAATGATTATAAAGTATGTCCTGGAGAGATCGGAGAATAATTTCTATTTAGAAGCAGAAGTTGTTGCTAAATGCTGGTTTACTACTTTAGAAGATAGAGATTTCTTTTTTGAAAGCAACATGGATATTTTCAATGCACTGGCCTGTGCAAAAAATAGATATTTTCATGCAAATATATTTTACCTGCTGAAAAGTGAAGAAGTAAAGACGGAAATAGCCTGTAGCATTATGGATAAAATATGCAGTCACTATAATAATGGGCCTGTAGCTGAACAAGAAGTTATAGAATTGCAGAAAATTTTTGTAAGGTTTGTGAAGAAGTGGGAAGAAACCGATATTACTTTATCTAACGTTTCTATGGATATGGGTGTTATAATAAGATCTCTTGTTGGAAAACTGGAGGAAATCAAGGAATTAGAAGTGGATACTCATTTTAATGACTTTGCAAAACACGCGAATGCCCTCAAGAGCATCAGGGAGAATAAAGAAGATTTTTACAGGGTCATGGCTGAGTCACTGGGCTTCATTCCCCAAGCAGCATTAGACTTTTATGGCCAATAAGTAAATATCATTCCATTTATTTCCTTCTCACAGTGCATCTTCGAAAAAAGTTTGAAGCGGGATTACTTTTTACATTAAGGCGCAATTCAATGTTTTACAATAAATATATCATCTAAACTTCTAAAAGAAGTCCAGTTGTTTTAAATCACTATAATTCTTTAGCTAACGGTACTTATGCTTATCCATTATGTCATTTTATTTCTCTTAAATGTAAAACTATAAAGATACATCATAAACTATTACATTTCAAATATATTTTATTAAACGCTTAAAATACAAATAAAGATTTATAATACGACTAAGTTTATTGATTATGTATCTCTGGGCTTTTCCACTATACTCTTGAGCAGATAGTAGTTATTTTTAACGGCTGTATAAATTCCATCCAGCCCGGTGCGTATTCCCTCTCCATTCTCAAGCCCACTGCTTCTCTTCGATCGCATAAGCTCATTAAGCAGCTCAAGCATCTTCATGTTACTGAAATCAGCCTTTAGAATCTCAAAAATCGATCCTCCCAGCAGATTCACATAACTATCAGGAACAAATCTAAACAGGCCATCGAAATTCTCCATTTTAGCCAGTACCTCTGAAATGAGCCTGAAATTATTGAGCTTCAGGGCTCCAATAAGAGCAGAAATAAATTCACGCCTTGAAATGCATCCGCGCACAAATTCCTCACTGGCCTCGATGCCAAACTCCACCGGGTTGAACAGCCATCCGTCTTTCGAAAAGACCTTCAGCCCCTCGCGGGTCAAAATAACCAGCTTTCCCTCCTCGGCTATGATTTTTCGCACCTCAATGAACTGCCCCTTGTTGAACGGCGTTTCTTTTTCGTACGAGAGTTTTGCCTTGTAATTCTCCCAGTCCTTGTTTCGGCTCACCTGCAAGATCTGCGCAACGTTATTTTTATAGAGGGTCATCTCTGCCCCGTAGTCCACCACTTTCAGCATATTCGCCCTTCCGCCACAGAAAATCTGTTTTGAATTAAATCCTATTTTTTCTACAGGCTTCTCCTTGCTGAATACTTCATCCCTGTGCCGTCCTGCAATCGTAAGGCGCATACCGCCAAGATAATTAAAATCAGTATTATAAAAAACGAGTTCATTTCCTGATGAGACAATAATCTTGTGCTGATCAACAGCAAAGCCTCCTACCGCCTTTCCAAGTGTCAGAACAACTGATTTTCCATTATATAAATTATACTTTACGAGTTCTCCCTCAATACCCAGGTAATATAAAAATCCGTTGGAGAAGATAAGCTCTACCAGCGGGCATTCTAGTTTTATGTCATCGATTACTCGGCTCCGCTGTATGTCACAGACAAGAATCTGCTTAAGAGATGCAATAAAGCAGATCTTTCCATCCTCATCCACTGCACTGTGTGTGTAGCTCAAGTTCTGTGCAACGGTCTTAAAGGATCTGAAGCAGTTTCCATCGGTTGTATTAAAGACAGAAATATGTCCGTCCGTGTATGTTGTGATGCACATGTTTTTAATCAAATGCACACCCAAAATGGGAGATGTTGCTTTTTCATCAGAAAAGATCTTGTTAACGGTGTTATGGAGGTACAGCGCAACACGCCTGTCCTGGCAGCCTGCAGCAATAAACCGCCTGTTCATATCAAAACACACTATTTTGGGCAGCACGATACTCTCACTGAAGGTTTCATTGGGAATATTAAAAACACCAACAAAATTTTTACTTTTTAAAAGCACGTTGTAATTTCTCATCACAATACTCTCGGCCCTGTAGGGAATGTCGCATTTGAAAATCTCCTCGTATTTTCTCAGTTCGTTCATCTTAAACACCGTCAGCCGCGAGCTGCTGTCCTTTGATATTATTTTAGTTATTTTTCTTTTTTCTTCTTCTTCCTTCAGAATATCAGGAATTTCATCATCTTTTTTGTGATGGAAAAATTCTGTATTTTCTGTTTTAACCATCACTTCCTCTTTTAATTCAGAAATAACGGCAAGAGTCGCACCATCAGCACTTGATGCCAAGACATCGGCGCTGAGATCTACAAGTCTTTCATATTCAGCTCTGTGCTTGTTGTTCATCAAATCATCTGATTCTACATTTATCTGTGATGGAATTACAAAAAGCGTTGTAACACCACTTTTATCAGTGACAATTCCATGTCTGTCATCCAGAATTTCCAAGTCAACCGATGCCCTTCGTGTCTTTGCGAGTATCACCGATGTATTTTCACTGAAACTAAAAAGCCGTACGGTACAGTCCTCTGATGCAGTAAGTGCGGTGTTGTTGTTTATAATCTTTATGCTGGTGATAGGAGAGTGGTGCCCTGCCTTTCTGTGCCTGTTTTTAAACAGAGTGAATTTGTAGGCCTTGGGTATCTCCCACACCTCCAGCATGCTGTTTATTCCCAGAACAAGAATATCTTCGTTCGCTGCAATGGCTGTGGCCGAGCGCTTCAGTGAGCCTACGGTTCTTCCCTGCTTGTTCATGTACACTCGTTCTGCTGTTGTGATGAATGCCAGTTCGTGTACCATTGTAAATCCCGTTATTGTGTGTTCCACGCTCGTGTAAAGGGTAGTGTTTCTGCCTTTCGTTCTAAATATATTTGTGTGCGATGCAAAGTAGAATGCACCGGTGCTGTCGCAGAATATGCCTTTGGCATCGGATTCGGACGGAATGGAAGTTTTGTGATAGAACTCACTCATTGGATAAAATTTTTGGAAAAATATTTATTTTGCAAAATTTGTGGATCCTACGCGAAATGAACTAAACTCGCAATATGCTGCATATCTTTACTAAGCATAATGCATTTGAAGGATTTAATGCATTTGAAGGATTTAATGCATTTGAAGGATTTAATGCATTTGAAGGATTTAATGCATTTGAAGGATTTAATGCATTTGAAGGACTTAATGCATTTGCTTTTATAAATAAAATGTTGGAATCAAAGCGTATAATTTTCTGAAAAATTAATCTAGAGAAATTTATACAGTCTTAGAAAAGAAATTTTCAAAGTATCATCAGTCCCTAGTCAAGCGTAGTCAATTCAAACTATTAGAACCATATGATATGATTAAATATTCATTCAAAATAAAGTATCTGTTTATAGATAGAAGCCTTACTTTCTTTTATTGTAGAATCAAACCACAATTTTATTCTATATTACATAATATGAACTTATAATACTTGCTTATTTTACTCAGCATGTAACAATACAGTCAATATAACAAAAGCCGGGATGTTTTAAACATACTGTTGATATGTATAAGCTTTAATAAGTCATGTAAAAATGCTATTAAAAATATTTACTGTCTTATTTTCTGGCTAGCTCCTTGTACCTTTGCTCAAACATATCGATCATCCCGGCAATCTCTCCAAATACATCCTTGTTGTTGATATTTGCGTTATACGCCTCTACAAATTCTTTAAGCTCCTTTATTTCCTTCCTGAGACTCTCACTTACATCTATGCGCTCATTCGTGCTGTTCAGAACAGCACAGATTCCAGCAAGCTTGTCGCTGATGTCTTTGCTGCTCGGAACAGACATGCTCCCGGTGTCCTTTATCTGATGGGTTCCAATCTCCAAGTCTTTAAAATTGCTCTTGTTTCTTATATTTATGATTTTCTGTTTGATGTTGTGTGGCAGATCATTGAACCGTGTGGTGCTCATTGAGGGGCCCTCTAAGAGAAAAATGATAGAAAGTTTCAAATGAAAAGAATGCATGCAAAAGAGTAATAAAAAGAATTTTAGAATGATTGTAGGGAGTTGCTCTGCTAGAAGATTGTATTGTTCAACAAAAAATATTTTATAAAAAGTTCTCTCTGACCGAGAATCGAACTCGGATCTTCAGCGTGACAGACTAATATGCTGACCGTTACACCATCAGAGATAAAAAATAATATTTTAGTCTATTTAAAAAATCATATCTTTAAATGGATTTACAATACGCCTTGTACAAGGATGTTTTTCAATGAAATACTATAATTAATCTGCAAATCTAGCTATTATTTATATACTCTCACGTCTAGTAGATTATTCTAGGTAACGTATCCAAATACATTAATATATGGCTAATTTGGTCAACTTCATATGGTATAAGGTTATGAATATATTGATATTGTCTCTTTTTGTAGCACATACTTATTATCTGCTCACATGTTAATTCAGCAGCGTTTATTTTTTCTTGTATTTTAGCCCTTAATGGACAATTTGCCATCAAACACCAAGGATCTCATGGAGCATCTGAAAACCATATCCTCGTCGAACCCACAGACCCTTCTCAGTGCATACACCAACGCACTGCCGCTTTTGCAGTCTGACTCCTATTCCCTTGCGATATTCATAGACTATATTTCTCTGGCCAAGAACAGCAATGACCCGGAGGAAATGGAGCACATTTTTGCGCTCTTCAAAGTAAAACTAAGAGCATACAAGGCCTTTTGGAATGAGTATGTTGCCTACGAGATGGAGTACCGTGGGAAGAGTCCTGAGACGGTCTTTAAGAAGGCCCTGGATTATTTGCGCGTAAAGATATTTCCTGAGAGAGATGGCCTGATAGAGCAGCTTCAGAAAGACAAAATCAAGTTTTTAATGCTGGATAAAAACAATCACGAAGAACCTTATGATATTAGAGATGGCAGAGAAGACAGGGATGACAAAATGTCCGTTATTAATGAGAATAAAATAAAAAGCCCAGAAACAAAAAACCAATTTAACCGGGATATACATCAGCTCAATATTCACAGCCAAAATAGTCTTTACAACTATGGAGCAATTGCCACTTGTATTTCCACGCCTGACATTCACCAAACAGAAAATATTTTATACTCAACAAACTCACTAAGCTCAATAGAACGAGAAATAGATAAAATTTTGGAAAAAGAGAATGATGTTCATAATGAACCTGATGACAAAGAAAGTGCCATTAACAATCCGCAGATAAGAAGCGTTAGAAAAAATGTGATAGAAGACAACAACACAAATGTTAAGCGCTCGCCGCTTTCAAAAGAAGCATCGCTTTCCTCTTCGTTCGACAGCTCACTGCTTAATACGAGTGCCCACAGTTATGATTCTAATAAGTTTGATACTAATAAGTTTGATAGTAATAAGTTTAATACTAACGCTAATCGTAACAGCAAGGACAGCTCTCTCATCGTTATTTCATGCGAACCTGAAAGCCAGGATGACAAAGAGAATCACAAGAATACAAATTTCACGAAGCCTTTGAGATTCTCTCCAAAAAGGCAGGCCCCATACAATAAATTTCAGAATACAAGTGATCTTGAGCTGCCGCTTATTCCAGGCACACAGGAAGAATCACAGCACATGAATATTGAAAATAGAAAAATTGTAGAAGAGGAGATTAGCCTGAATATCTTGGAAAATACACAAAAAATAAACTCTCCAAAAATAGTTAAATTTAAAAACTATGAGATGCTGAAGCTTGGCATTGTTGCGAAGGGAGGGAATGCACTGGTATACAAAGTTGTGGTAGGTAATGAAGTATATGCTTTGAAGGAGATGAAAATAGAGCATGATTATAGTGACAGCAGCGATAATGCAATAAACAAATACATGGATGAGGTGATTATACTGGAAAAACTTAAAAAATTTGATTTTATTATTAAAATGATCGATTACTCGGTGGAAAAATACAAAATAGGAATTTTGCTGGAATACGCCGAGTTTGACCTGCAGACACTAATAAAGAGGGGGAGCATGAGCGTATTTATGATAAAATTCGTATGGGAGAGCATTCTGAAGATACTTGAGGGAATACACAGCGAGCGTATAGTGCACAAGGACATAAAGCCAGGCAATTTCGTCTTTGTCAGGGGCATGCTGAAGCTTATTGATTTTGGGATATCGAAAAGAATAAACAAAGACACAACATCTGTCCTGAATATCGAAAAGACAGGCACCATGAACTACATTTCTCCAGAGCAGTGCATGGGACTGAAGGTGGGCCGCAGCAGCGACATCTGGTCGGCAGGATGCATTCTTTACAACATGATTTATAGAAAAAATATACACAGGGGAACAAGCATCGTGGATCTTGTGCGTGCAATGAATGAGGAGAGCGAGATTGAGTATGGGCCTGCAGATCCACTGGCAGTTGAAGCCATGAAGATGTGTCTTGTTTATGATCCGAAGAAGAGAGGCAGCTTAACATCTCTGCTGGAGCATTCATTCCTCAAAAAATGAGTTTTGAGTATCTTTAATATTGTAAATCAAGTATATCATGAAGAGACACCACATGTATAAAAGAAAAATAAATAGATTTTGCCACAGAAGCATAAAGACTACTGTAATGTAAAATTTAATAATGTTTCCTGGCTAGTTAAAAATTTAATAATATTGATCAAATTTTTAATTTACAGTGCCTTGGATGAAGCTAAAGCTAGCTGAACCTGTAAATAGGCTCTGATAATAAGTTTACTAGGAGTTAATCTGCTCAAGAAAGATAGCATTTTATTTTTCGCTATAAAGTGTTCTCTTGTAAGATACAAGTAAGGGAATTGGTTTGATTAAATTTTCAAATATTTGTACCTGATGTTTTACGACTTCTCATTTCTCAATGCGTTGGTGGGTTGGGGCAGCGCGACATCGCTCCTTGATGACACACCGTTGGAGATTGCTCACACCGATGCAGTGCAGGATGTGATCTTATTCAACCAGACGCAGAGTGCTAGTTTTCCTTATTACCTGCTGAAAGAATCACAAAAATTCAGTTCTCAAATTACTGCTGCTGAACAAAAGCTCAGCCAAAATAGCTTTGATGAAGATTCACCAGTAGACGGAGTATACTTTACTGCTTCACACAGCGTCAA
>JALPMN010000506.1:0-13421 GCA_024243835.1 Enteropsectra breve | reverse complement strand
GATCTGGTGGGATTCCCTCTTTGTCCTGTATTTTGGCCTTTATGTTGTTGATTGTGTCTGTGGACTCCACCTCGAGTGCGATGGTTGCCCCAGTCAGCGTCTTAACAAAGATCTGCATGGGTTAAAATTTTTATAAAAAATTATTTTATAATGGAAATGTTTGTTATTGTAAGAAGAAGTAAATAAAATGTTACACAGGGATCACAAAACTGGTGTATTTGATGCAGCATCTATGAAACATCTTGTTATTTTATCAGATATAAATATATCGGTGTATAGATATGAGACATGATGAAAATTTCATTAAAAATTTTACAAAGAAACTCTCTACTTACGTAAATATACAAGAGAATCACATTATAGATTCACATTATAGATTCACATAATAGATTCATACAATAGAATCATACAATAGAATCATACAAAGATTCATACAAAGATTCATACAAAAGATTCACATAATAGATTCACATAATAGAGTCTTATAATAGAGTCTTATAATAAAATCGTATAATAGGAAGGGCAGGCATCTTAAGCAGATTACGGGAGTATCACTATAACGGCTGTATTTAGCACCCATTTGACAAAATGCAACTTCTTGTTTTTAATTCGGTTTTAAAATTATCGTATATCACCATATGAACCATCGTATAGCACTATATGGTTTTGCTGTATTTACGTTAAATCCAGATGAAATCTAAAATTCATTTTACAAGCCCCAAAATGATAGGAGACGGATTCCTTTCAATGCTGCATTTCTTTACGCCTCGAGAAGAATCAGCAGCAGGAAATAAAAAAGAATCAAGGATAATGGCTGTGGGTGCTAGGTCTGTGTCCGATGGACAAGAGACAAAGCAGATGCTCCGGTACTGGCTGGTTGATCCTATACAAAACACAGACCGAAAGATTAAAATGAGGATATATACGAAGGAAATGGAGAACAGCGATGCACACTATCGGGGGGATAACGCACAAACAGCAGATAACAGCAATGCAACAGATAACAGCACAGCAGCAGATAACAGCAATGCAACATATAACAGCACAGCAACAGATGAGGAAAAAATAAGAAAACAAGCAAAAGAGATATTCTCGTTCGACGATTACACGCTTGCAGAGGAAATTACAGAAGATATTAAAAATGGAGGAAGCTATGTCTCTGCATTTATGAACAAGAATATTCTAAATGAGAATAAAATCTACAGATTTTCTGTGCTGTTCGACGACATAGAGATTCCATTCCTCAAGCGCTATCTCTTCAGAGATGAGACTTTCTATCCGTATCAGAGCTACAATCCCACGATTAACTACATAGACTATTTTTACCTCTGCGTACAGATCTATGTTGCTGTTTCTCTTGTAGTTATGATTTATATGGTATTGGCTAAGAAAGTAAGGGCCGGTGTTGACATATACAATGAATTTTGGGGAGGATTGATTAAATGAGTTGAAAATTGATTAAATGAGTAGATGAATTAAAAAATAGCTTCTTTTTTACACTGCATTTTTTCTTAAAAAACAGCTTCTTTATTATACTGCATTTTTAATTTAAAAGCAGCTTCTTTATTACACTGCATTTTTATCTTAAAAGCAGCTTCTTTATTACACTGCATTTTTATCTTAAAAGCAGCTTCTTTATGATACTGCATTTCTAATTCAAACTATAGCTTCTTTATTATACTGCATTTTTATCTTAAAAAACAGCTTCTTTATTACACTGCATTTTTAATTCAAATAAAAGTTTCTTTATTACACTGCATTTCTAATTCAAACTATCGCTTCTTTATGATACTCCTATTAAGCATGCTACTTATATTGCATCCTTTTATTAAATGTTAGAGTATGCTATTAAAGAGATACTGCATTTTGAATTTTATACCACTGGCTCTAAATAATGTAAATTTTAATTTTTTGCACCCCCGCAATGGACCGAATCAATAAATTTTTAAATAAAAGACCAGCAAAAAACAAGAAAATAATAAAATACAACAACAAGGAGTATGAGGTGAATAAGAAGATTCTGCGGGATGTCCGGGCCTTCAGATCAAGGAAGTGTCTGGATCCAGAATTCAAACTGTCCCGCCCGCTGGATCTGAGCTTCACAAGAAGCGTTGCAGAAGAGCCAATAGAAAAGCGCGAGAACAAAAACAGACACGAGGAGATGGTGAGGAAGCTCCAGGACCACTACAGGAGCAATCCACTAGTTGAGAGGCCCAAAATCAACAAGAATGAGATCGTGGATCTGTGGGAAGATGAGACTCTTGAAGATCTGGAGAACTACATTCAAGAATGGAAATACTCCATCAAAGATGCGTATGACAGGCCTCTGGCTGAGTGCGCCACTACGAAGGAGCATCTCGAGGACGAGATCAGGCGTGTTTATTTGCAGTATTTCAAGCCAAGAGAAACGAAGAATAAGAGCATTGCGGAGCTGCTGCCCCGCCTGCCGAATGCAACGGCACTGCGACCGTTCCCTGAGCGCAAGGCCATGGAGTGGTGCATCGCAGGGAGCTGCGCTGTTCAGCCCCGGGCATATTCATCAGCAAATCATTCTAATAATGAAAATTATAAAGAGAATAATAAAAATGAGATTAATGGAAAAAGATGTGCCACAACACTCTCCAGTGCCTTCAGTAAAAATAAATGTGAAATCTGGGATTTGAAATACGGCAAGTTTATCACTGAAATATCAACTGATGAAAAGATATTAAAAACGCAGATCAACAAGAACGGAGAGATGATGGTGCTAACCAGATACAAAGTGTATATTTATTCAGGAAGAACCTTTGAGAATGGCACCGCAGTGGTGGAGTCAGTCGACAGAATCAAAGATGCGTTTATTAATGAGGACAGGCTCGCCGTGCTGGTTGGAAACATAGCGAGAGTTTATGATATGCGTTCATCTGAGTGCATAGAAACGATAGAGATAAAGAAGAGCAGCTGCAACAACATCCGAATTGAGGATGGGGCGACCATCGTGTCTACAGCCAACGGCTTGGTTAAGGCCGTGGGAAATACAAGCGAAGGCCGCACAGATGTAAAAATACTGGACTGCGTAGTGGACTTTGCAGGATGGAGAAACAAAATCCTGGTAATCAACAATCTTTCACGGCTGTTTGTGCTGGAAGAAGACATGGCAGTAAAAAGAACCTTAAAACTGGCTGGTGTTGGGAAGAGCATCAAGGCGCATCCACTGCTGAACATGTTCGCTGTGCTGCTAGACCACTCAGTGGAAATATACAAATATGTGGATAGAGACTATGTGCCTGCACATGTGATAGAAGGGCGCCACGAAATGATTGAGTGGGATGGTGAGATGCCCTGGCTTTATATTGGAGACGGTGATAAGATATCCCTTTACTCATAAATAAACTTAGTAATAAATTTTTTCTCCCTATTTTTAATGGTTTTTATTTAAGCTGGCATTTTGGGTATTTAGATGATACTATTACATGAAGAAAACACTATTACATGAAGATTTTATCATTAAAAAATGATACCAGTAGTAATAATATCAAACGTTTGATAATATGATATTTATTTTAGTGCCAGTGGAATGACTATCTATAAACAGACTATATTTACTGCTCCATGTTGGAAAGGTATTTTAAGTGAATTTTATTTCTTGTCCTTTTAAATAGCCCAGCTCTATGATAAGACACGGGGTTCTTTACGACACAGAAGCAGAGGATGAAAATGCTGTAAAAGAAATCTTAGAAGTGCAGAGTATGAAAGATTCAGAAGAAAAATGGAAAAGAATGGTGGTACTAAATCCGGATGACTACAGGTGCTGGAATCTTCTGAAAGAGAAGTATCTGCATTCTGATGGGATGCGCTTGATAATGAAAGAATACAGCGAAAAAGCAATTTCAGAAATGCTAAAACTGACGCAGGACGCGATTGAGGCAAATCCAAAGAGCTATTTCCCGTGGCACCATCGGCTTATTTTCATTACGCTGCTTTTGGAGCACAATGCAGAAGATGTAAATAATAGGGAGCTTTCAGAAAAGATGCTGGCGCGCGAGAAAAGACTCTGCAATATTTTGCTCCAAATGGATCCAAGAAACTTCCACTGCTGGAATTATCTCAGGATGATTAAAATCGAGATGCCATGTGATTTTTCTAATTTCAGCTCCCTGCAAAATTACAGTGATTATTCAAATGATATTGTTTTTACTGATCCACATGACGAGGGCTCCTGGAGATATCTGGACAAGGTGCTAGCCAACAGCAGAAGGGGTCTCTTCCATGTTAGAGACTACGGCTGTTATTGTGAGATTGTATTCTGCCAGGTTTTTAACGGAAGTGTTTCGTATAAAATGCTAGGTGCAACGGAAGAAACGGCTGCTAAAATAGGGCCCTGCTTAGTGCACCGCATCAGCTGCAGTGGAGTATCATCAATCAGCCCAGTAATAAGAATCAAGGGAAACGAATATGCCCTGGTGAAAGAGAGGCTGCCTGCAGTGATAGATGAAATCTTGGAACTAGAGCCAGAATGCACACATGCACTGGTTAGAAAACTAAGCTACGTAAATGAAAGAAGCGAAAGAAATGAAATTGTTGATAGGCTGTCCAGAATAGACCCGATGAGAAGAGAATATTATGAATCTCTGAAGAAGGAGTGTTTCGTTATTTTTTCTGCAGAGTGAGCACAAAGCTATCATATTTATTAAAACATCCAAATATTATTCTACAAGTAATTTTAACAGGCATTGGTATTTTGGAATATTTCAGGAACAAATTTACACCAGGATGTTATGTCTATTTGGAATACTTCAGGAATAAATTTACACCAGGATGTTATGTTTATGATAGTTCTAATAATCGGCAGTTAGAAATTAAATAACCTTTTTATCTTAGATGTTTGCAATGCAATAAATACTGTTGGTCTAATTGTATAAATATCTAATTGTATAAATAATACGCCTCAAGGAATTTTAAATATGAAAAAACATTCCGCTCGTATATTTTGTTTGAATGTTTTTAAAATCTGTACACAAATTGGCACTGCCAACATATCCTTTATAAATGCTTAAGTATAATAATATACGATTAGTTTAATATCATATTTAATTATTCTTATTTTTTCTTGGTCAGTTCTACTAAGGCACAAACTACATCGTTATCGCTCTTGCGAAGTGCTTCGATTGCCTCTTCTCGTGACACACTGGTCTGGGCAACAATCAAATTGATGTCTTCCTCAGCGAATTCTCCCTCATTTTTTATTTCTAACACCTCTTGCTCTGCATGCGCTTCTGGGTGAGAGTGGTCGTGGCCACATCCCGCTCCACATCCATGCTCGTCATCCTCATCTCCATCTATCTCCTTGATGGCCTCAGATGCATCTTTGGACTTGTTCAGTTCAATCTGCTTTGCAAGCCACTCCTTCATCTGCTCCATAGAAAGAGACTTTCTTAGATCTCCAAAAACAAGGATAGAATCGGTGCCTGGGATTGTGTAAACAACCGGATCCACGCTGTTGTAGATATCACCGTTGGCAGTAAACGAGACGGTTGCTGCATCCAGAGACACGGGCTTCACCCTTGCGAACATGTCCAATACTTTCTTTTCTTTGTTCTGAAGGACTCTTGGCATTTGGGTAAATTTTTCACGCTGCTTTAGAAAAAATACGCGAAGCCGATAAATTATGTTTATTGTTGCAAAACCTCGGTTCCAATAGTATTCTGCTTTAATGAAAACTCTATGATGTTTTATGAAAATTTTGCTCCAATGAAAACGCTATAAAAAGTTTACTAGATCGAAAACGTTTTAATTTTTACCTGCAAAGAATGGGAGAAGCTATCTAGTTGCTTGATTAAGATGCTAATAAATGCACAGGCGTATTAGATATTCTGTAAGTTATAAATTTAAAGCGCTATGATCTTGAGGAATGTAGGCCTCATACATTTTGGGAGATTCATTGCTTAGTATTGAATATTTATCGCATGGCACTTAAAGTATCAAAGTCTCGTATAGTGCTGTGCTCTAAAGAAAATAATAATCAATTTATAAAGCTTATCGTATTACGGGATATGAGAAGTTAAACAAATCATTTCTGTTGTTACGATAGATTAAAAATTGTGCGTCTTTTTCTGATGTCGCAATGTGTATTTGTTCTAATGTCCTGCACCAGCATTTTTGCCAATCAGTCCAAAAGCAAAAAATGCCCTATTGGCATTTTTTATCAAATTTATAATGTGAAAAATGCGCAGATAGCTGAAAAAGAGACACGCGAGAAGGCGATGAATGTAGATCCAGAATCAATGCGAGATTCTCTTGCGCACTGCCTATCCAGTAAAATTTATCAATATCAACCATATATTATGCTTAAAATATCACTTGTTTACAGGAAAAAGCAACAAAATCTGCAAATTTGTTTCATAGAATAAACAAAATCCTCAAATTTGTTTACATCAGCTTATGCACATAACTATAAATACAAGTTCGTTTATGCAGTGTCTTCTCAAGTATATTTTCCAATACTGTTCAATTTTTGATAAGAAAAAAATCAGACAAATAAGATTTATAGAGACAGAATATGCTTCCCCATGAGTAATATGAATAGTGATTATATTGCAACTGATTCTAGCTCTTCTACCAATGGCTACGACGAATATGCCACTAGTGATGAATATGCCACTAGTGTGGTATTTCAGAGCAACGGTTCGGATTGTGGAATCGATGGTCAAATACTAATGCACGAAAGTGATGCTGCATTAGATACAGAGAGGCCATGCAACCAAGAAAACATCATCAACACTGTACATAGTTTCAAAAACTATGCCGAGTCAAAAGATAACTGTGATACACTCAAAAGCCACGATGATATCATTATAAGCTATACGCCCGATAGTGAGGTGCTTGCTGGCGTCCCCCAAATGAACTGCTTGCTAGAAGACTATGGCCCCTCCGTTGCTTCGAGCCACTACAGCAATCTCCCGTGTAATACGAAGGACAATCTTATGAAGAAGGATTACAACTTTAAGGATACATCTCTTGGCAATTATAAAAAAAGTAATTTAACGATGGCTAGTGAAAACGAAGCAAATCTTAATGAGCGATACATGTTGCCTAAAGCTCGTGCTCTGTCACAACCGCTTTACAAGTCAATCCAATCTAAGAGCAATGCTTCTCCAATCCAATCTAAAAGCAGTGCTTCTCCAAAGCAGTCTAAACGCGTTGCTTCAATAATCTCGTGCGTGCACACGGAAAGAGAATGCCAGAAAATTATATTCGGGGCCAAGGCTGGCCTCATGGGAAGGGTAAGAAGAAGGCTCAACGAAATGGAACAGAAGCTGATTAAGGAGGGTGACATATTTGTGTACAATGAAAATGAATCGGGAATTAAGAGATGGACGGACAAAAGAAACTGGACGCCCAGCAGGGTGCAGGGGATTTTTCTGGTTTACAAGGGCATTGACCACCACCTTGTCAAAAAAACATACTCTGTTTTTCTGGAAGATGGAAAGTACCACATCATTTCCTATTCCACGTCCAAGTGGGAAGACGAGGGGATATGCTGCAACATGTTTGACAGCCTTGCGCTGGACCAAATGATTTACGACTCTTTTGGGGACATTGACTTTAGGGAACTGATGAAGGATGTAACGGTTGGCGAGAATGTTTATAACTCAAGAAAGTTTGCAGAAAACTACACTGAATACTACTGCAATGGCCACATTAAAAATAGCGAGGATACGGGATGTGCCTACAATCCATTTGTATTCGCTACATTTTCGAGCCAGACACCACGCTTAGCCATGCCCACTAGGCATACTGAGCCGTACTATTCAACATTTGCGGAGAACAAAAGCAACAGCAGTGAAGACAGTGGGGCAAAGGGCCCCTCCTTCCCATGTGAAAATTTATGGCAGAAAAATGATCTAAGGCTCATAAAGGGAAAGAGAGAAAATTCACATGAGGAATATAATTTTGATTCAATAAAGACAGAAAGTCCCGAGACAGCGAATGAATTTTACAGTGATAAAAATGTCACAAACAGTATCCAAGGCATCAATGATAGCAGGAAAAGTGAACTGCCTCTCAAAACGGTCCATGATGACAAAAGCAATCTTCTTTTTATTGAAAGCTATGGATATATTGACTTGGATGCATATCAAAAAGTATGCAAATATTATGATACTCTTAAATGCAATGAAAATGCCTATTTGAGGAATGATAATGCCTTTAAAATACACGAGTATTTTGATGATAAAGTAAAAGCTAAAGAAACGGCTAAAAGCAATGGCTTTAATGGTAGCGATTCTTTGATAGGAAATGGGATTGAGCATGGCTTCAAAGATGAAAACAACGCCGAAAATAACAGCGAGCCAGAGGAAAAGGGCGCTATAACAAGGGATAAGATCACAAAAAATAAAGAAAATATGTAAAATAATGGTGTTTGATATTCTTTAATTGCATTGTTCCTGGAACTGGATTTATTTCTGCTTTGGCAATACACCGTTGTTTTAAAAACTTGGGCTGCACTGCATAGAAACTGTTTAGCTTAAAACTATCCGTTTCTTTTCTAAAATTAATGTTTTTGGCTGAAAACCGCGCGGCCAATGGGAATGATTTTGGCATTTATTTGCCCTTAAGGAAAGTGTTTTAGCTTCTGTGCTGAGTTTCATTCGTTCTCAAACAGCCTGTTTTATCTTAGATATTTAAAGACTTTCTATTGTTTATATATGTTTTACAGCATTGCTTTCCCTTTGGCGAAGTTTACATTGGCGAATTCAATTGCCAGCAACTCCTCTAATCTCATAAAAAGAACTGCTGATAAGGCTGATATCTTTTCAGTAAGTGAAATAAGCAGTGAAGTTTTTAGTGATGCCGAGGATGCCATGGGAAAATCAGGTATTTCCAAAGATAAGGCAGCGGCCAATAAAGAAAAAGCCGAGAGTAAAACAGAAAGGCTTCTTTTTGGCAACGAAAAGACATCAGCCATGTCCAGAAAAGAAAGCGCCTTAAAGAGAGAAAAGAAGGCCTCAGACTTGAATAAAATAAGCAAGGAAAAGCAGGAGAAGAAAAAAATCATAGAAAAAAGCAAGGAGCTCATAAAACAAAACAACGAGTTTATTAAATCAATTTCCAGCGATTTTAAAGCCATTAATGAGGAAAAAGACATCCTAAATACCAAAACTGCATCTGCAATAAAAGAGAATAAATACAAAGCAGACAGCAGTAACATTTATAAAGACAGGGATGCAAAGCCAGTTAAAAAAGTATTGATAGGCACTAGAAATGCATCAGCCGAGGAAGATGAGAACAAGAGAGAAGTGCCATACCCGCACGCCAAAGGGCCCTCCCCTGTGCTAATTACAACCAGCGAAAAGGCACAGGCACCAACGAGTATTAAGAAGCTCTCAGATATGCTTTTTAAGCCCACCGTAGTTACTAAGGCAGAAATGATGACCAAGGAAGAGGCTGCCAGTTTGATTGAGAATCACAACAGAATAAAGAGCTCTGTGCTTGAAATAAGCAAAATACTCGAACAAAACTTGGAAATTCTGGAGAAGTTCAAAGAGGCCACTGCTCTGGACGGAAGCGAGCCCGAAAAGCCCAAGGAACTACTAAAATACAAAGTGATTGAAGTAACGCAAAGAAAGAAATGATTCTGGAAACAAATAAATTATATTTAAAAACAGATACTGTGCTTGTTATGATGGCTAATCGATATTTTCCATCTCTTCAGCGAATTTATCCATTTCCTCCAGCAAATATTTATCTATTTCTTCTTGATCAATATTATTAACGTCATATAAACTAGGCGTATTGTTATTGTATTCTTCGTCATGCTTATCTCTGTAGTCCTCTATTATAAAGCCTTCATAGTCCACTTTTTCTCTTCTATAGATGCATTCAAATACCCAATTCTCATTTAAATTTACTTTTTTGTATTTCTTCGCAAGTCTTGTGTTGGCAATAACTATTGATGGGTTTGTTTCACTAAATTGCCCATACATGTTCTCAATGCCCTTTCGCAGCCCCTCTCTGCTCCAAAATGTAAGCCCTCTGAGTATTTTCGTGCTCATCACCTTTTTAATATTCCGTTTTCTCTGAAAATACTTTTTATGAATTTTTGAAAGGTACTTTTTGATACGCAGCAGCTCATTGTCATTATCATTTATATCATTTGTATCATTTATATCATTTGTATCATTTCCATTCAGACGGCTCAGTTCTTCAACTGCTGCATCAGCACCTACATTATTTCTTGCTGCCCTCTCCTGCAGTATCCGCCTTGGATCGTTTATATCCACATGATTATAGTAAAAATACGGTCGGACCAACAAAAGATTTCGGCTAAAATCCCAAACATCAGCCCTGTCATCTAAAATAACCACATTTCTTGAAATGCAGGTAATTCTGTCTATTTTCTTCCGGAGCTCATTAAAGTTCTCAGAACGGGACACAACCCTGTTGCAGAAGTATCTTTCCTCCGGATCTATTCTCCGGCATATTTCCTCCGCATACTCCCTCGATCCCATCGTATAAACGTGTATCTCAAAGAGCCTGTAGATGAATTCCAGAAACTCATTCAAAAATGGCCTTAATTTAATGTTGTATTTGCGGTTATTCAGCACAAACGAAAAATCACTTAGAAATGCTATTTCAGATTCTTCTCCCTGAGACAGTGAGGCATGGAGCACTGTTTGATCCAAATCCAGAATCATTATCATCTTCCCCTCTTTCTCCAGTTGAATATTTTTATTTTTCTGGATCTTTCTTGCACTGGCCTTTGTCTGCAAAATTTTGTCGGTGCTGTGCTCAACTGCCACAAGACCCTCCATCCCCTCCATTTCCATGCCGCATATCGCACAGAGAGTGCCTATCCTTATCGAATGATCGCATGGTGTGTCCATCTTTTCTTCCAGCTTTATTCTTTTGGTGTTTCTTTCCTTGCGTATCTTGCTTTTCATCAGCCAGGGGCACTTTATTTATTTCTAAATATTATGAGAAGCATCATAAAAGAAAGAGTGGATGTTCCAAAAGCATTTGAATCATTAAACAAATATCATGTGATTCTTCCTGTAATACATAAAAATGCTTCATAAATATTTTATATTTGCACTTTTTCATTTTTTATATTATACCCTTCTTTATGTTTACATCCGCACTCTTCTTCCTTTTCTTTGCTGTATATACGCTACAATACTACTCAAGGAGAGTCTACATGCCCAAAGTATTTACCAAAAGCCCGCTTATATCGTCACTGCTGCTCACAAAGATATATCCTGCATTTTTCATTCCCACCGGTCTAAGTGAATCAGTATATCAATTATTTAGAAACGTCAAAATTTTGAAGAGTGCAATAAAAATGAATGTAATTCTGGAAGTGGAGGATGGTGGTGAAATTCTCTTGGAGATATATGAGCCAGGGGCACTGAATGAAAAAATATCTGAACGGAGAAAGACTGTTGCCAGAAGCACAGGCACCGTAGATATGCAGGAAAATAAAAAAAACATCGAGGGAAACGTGCTGCTGCTCCACGGCCTTAACGGATCATCTCAGAGCAGCTACATCAAAGGAATGGCAAATGTGTTTCTGGAGAAAAACTGTAGAGTGTTTTGCTACAACGCGCGAGGGACAAAAATACCCCCAAAATCAAATCTCTTCAGCCACATCGGGCTCACTTCAGATCTAAAAACAGCTGTAGAACACATTTTAAATAACTACGAGGGGGCCCTGAGCCTGATTGGCTTCAGTCTGGGCTCAAACTGGGTCGGAAAGTTTCTGGGAGAATACAGCAACCCAAGACTTGTGCTGGGCATGGGCATATGCTGTCCGTTCGATTTTATGTTTCTCTACACATATTTTAATTCGGGATTCTTCACAAAGCTGGTGGAAAACTTCATGACCAAAAAATACATAAAGTACATCAAGCGGACTATGAAGGTGCCACTGGAAAACTTGGAAAAACTCAGAGACATCAAAGAGATCGATCGGTGCCTGCTCAAGGTGTTCAAGGCAGCGAGTATCGAAGAGTTCTACGGGAGCGGAAGTTGCAAAACATACCTGAAAGACATAAAAATACCGATGCTTTTTATCAACACTGTTGATGATCCGATTATTCCACGAGAAGCGATTCCATTCGATGAAATTAGCAAAAATGAAAATATTGGGCTCATTCTGGCAAAGGGCGGGCATCTGGGATTCTTTACAAATAAAAAACACACAATGGTAGAGGTGCTGGCCAGCAGCTTCTATGACTTAGCAATAAAAGATATTTAAGAAGTTTAAATTGTTGTGCTACAGAAGTTTTTGTTCACGTTAAAAAAAGATTTGCTCATTTTGGTTCATGTGCCTATCTATCTACATACGTATTTTGGGTCTTGTATAGAACGATGAGGTCTTGTATAGAACGATGAGGTCTTGTATAGAACGATGCCTACCACAAATATCATTAAAATAGTTAAAATAACACCAAACTAACATGAATAATAGATTAGAAAAATAGTTTGTGAGACTCCCGTTGCAGGGGCCTACGCTTAAGCAGTATATTGATATACCAGGAGCAGAGCCCTCTATCTGGCATACTGCCTCCTGCCTTAAAACCTGAATAAAGATTTTTCATCATTAAAATTTTATTAAAATTTTTATAGTTAAAATGTTCTACGAGTTTTTTTAAAACTTCTAGAATAAATCAACTTTGTTAGCCTAGATTTTTGTCAGACTTATGGCTGTAGGTCTGGCACCTCCCCTAAAATTACAAATAGAAGGTGCGCACGGCATGCCACAGCAAGCAGCAATAAATATTTGCACAGCACACTCTTTTAAACGAGTATTGGTAGTGTGACAATTTTTTCCATTCTGGCTGTTTATTTTTAGACATTTTTAATTTTTTGCTTTTTTAAAATTGGTGCAAATTCTTAAAGCCACCCTCAAAAAAGCATAAATTTTAATATTTAATTGAATCACCAAAGACTTTTAAGACATCTAACATCCGTTTTGGCATAGAAGCTATGAGTGCATCAGTTTTGTCTTTTTAAAATGAGCCCCAAGCTAGTATTATTGCTGCTTTTAGCGCTTGAAGACTTTCAAACTGTCTTCCATCCTCATATACTTTCCTGGCAAGCAGCCCGAAGAGATTTTCAACTGGATTAAGGTCTGGGCTTCTTAATGGTCAATCCATTACCTCAATTCCCTTGGTTTCAAAGAAATCCTGTGTATTTCCAGCTCGGTGGCAAGGTGCATTATCCTGCTGAAATACATAATCACCACCTAAAACTTCAGCTGCGAATGGGACTAAAGCTCTTTTGAGTAAAGCAACGTATTTCTTACTGTCCATTATTGATTCTACAAAATGAATGGCTGTTTTCCGCCCGCACAGAATCCTATCCATATCATTACACTACCTCCGCCTAATACTCTTTTCGAGCATGTTAACGGTTTAGACGAAGTGTCATGCCAGTAATGA
>JALPMN010000505.1:0-13245 GCA_024243835.1 Enteropsectra breve | reverse complement strand
TTTGGTTTTAGGTTTAATCAATCATAATCGGTTTAAAATAAGGAGAAAGCGAGTTTTTTGAGTTTCTGAGTTTGTTTAATATTGATTGTTTAATTTATGTGCTTTTTAACGAGTTTATTTTTTGACCTTAAAATTTGTGGCTGATAAACTCGCCTGAAGGCGAGTTTATCAGCTTCCGTATATGAAACTATATTTGATTATGTTAATTTTTTTAAGATAGGCTAAAAAACTCTATTTTTGTTTTTTTTCGATTTTCCGTAAACTCGCCGGCCGGCGAGTTTACGGGCAGCCTTCCGACCTGATCCAGCTTGGGAATTGAATATAAAAATAAAAATACCATTTTCCTAGGACATATAATGTTGTAAAAGATATATTTTACATATGATTTTCCTGCCTACTTGCTCATCAAAGATTTAATTTATTCATACGAAAAAGCAAAGGCCCCCAAAATTTAATATTTTCTGTCGCGGACATTACAGAATTTAATATGATAAGTACCAGAGATTTTTTAAAATACTTAAAAATAAAGACAGTTAGCGTAAAAGAAGAATCTAAAGATTTTGCGAATATTGCTGAGGCGCTTGAAAATGGGCATATTTATGCACATGCTGAAGATCTTTCTAAAAATTTGGAAATAAAGGCTAGCTTCGATATTGATGGCCTCAATGGAACGTGTTCTCTAGAAAATGCCAGTAGCATTTTAAAGAGCCAGATATTCTTCAGACTTGCACAGCCAAATGGCAGAATATCAAGCCATCCGGTAATTCTCACACCTTCCAGACAATTCATGCGTATAATTGATTGCGATCCGATCCAAATCGGTTTTACAACAACACAGATAGGCATTATTGATCTGTATCTTTGTAGCTACAGCGATTCACCACTTAACCATATAAAGTGTGATAGCATAGATATAGATTCATTCTCAGAGCGCAAAACTTCTTTAAAAGAATACTTTTTACAAAACGACTTGGTAAGTCGCAATCCAAACTATGCATCAGAAATAAAAACAGCAATACGAAAAGAAGCCTTTATAGGCAGCACGAACTCTCAAAATTTGTCGATCATACTGCAAGAATATGCAGGTATGTGCGGAACCGTCGAAAAAAATACTTTTTGTGCATTCAGGCCTATGGTGGCAAAATGTTAACTGCGACAGCATCGCATGAAGTTTACACACCATCTGAATATTTGAATAGCGCCCTTAACACTGATGTATTCTCTTCACTCTGCGTTGATATGTGTCTGAATATCAGCCTTGGTGAGGATTACGTATGTCTGCTAAGCCAAGGCCTATTCAACATGCTAAATGTGATACCAAACCATGAGATTTTATTATGCAGCGCTTTTAAAAACGTTTACAAATATCATTCTTGGTTGGGTAAAACACATAAGCTTATTTATAATCCGCACAAAAATTACATTAAGCTAAATGCTTATTCTACAGCTGAGGACCTGAATCTTCAATTTATAAAATATAAATATCTAGCGAACGATGCCTTAAAAATGCTCAAATCGGCATTTTACGGCCATAAATTTGCACGTGACACAACTATGGCGAAAATAGCAGTTGATCTAAAAGGCTTGAAACGATCTGCTCGGAAAGAGAAAGCCATACTCTGGACTACCGCATTGAAATGCGTTTTCAGATGTGGCAATGACCTTTGATTCTTCAAAAACTCACCTCATTGTTTACAAGGCATAATTTTCGATACTGCGAGTATAACAGATTTGCCGAGATTTTTGCAGTATCAGCCAGGGCTTTCTCAGATTTTATTTTGAGCGGCGACTATAATCTCGGAGACCCAGAGGCGCCAATATTCACCATGCGTGATGTCTTTGAGAACGCGGTTGCAGAAACCATTTTTCTGAAAAAAATATCTTTTTGGCTCGATTAACAACGGGTTTTTGCCAGCCAATGCTTTCAAATTATTGGCCCCTAAAGAATGCTATTCTAAAACAGAATTCATGTTTGTGCCTGATATGAAAAAAATCATTAGCAAAATAAGCTCAACTGTTTTTGTTGAACAGCTAGTTTCAAAACTGGAAAATACATACCAGAAACAGGTTTGTTGTTTAAATAAAATTTTAACCAGTTATTTGACTTTTATTTTGCTGATAGCGAACTGCCGGTGTTTCTAGACCTATACTTTAAGGCAGGGGTCCCTAAACATTTGTAAACGCGGAGCTTTTATGAATAAGGGCGTGTATAATATTTTTATTATAGGCAAAATAAATTACCGTATTTTTCGGAATATTAGCCGTGGCTTTTACAAGAAAAAAATTTTGTTTTTTTAAATGATGGGCGCGGCTTATCTACCGCTGTTTTTGAAGTTATTGTATTAATGCAGCATAGCCAACCTCTCAATCTCATATTTAAGTTCATCCTAAAACTAAAATGGAAAGTTGTAATTAACAACTATAGGAACAAATTTTCGGTGACTATAACTTCCGCTAATTTTAAAAAACGTCTCTAGATAACAATCAAGAAGTGCGACTTATCTAAATAAAAGTAAAAAATTATTTCTTGAATACAACGATTAGTTTGGCTAATGTATTGAAAATGGGGGTGCGACTTATATTCCAATAAAACGGTGCATATATTTTTACTATAGGCAACTTACAAAATTCGTTTTATAAAAAAATTCATAATCATTGCTCAGAAAAAATTACAGGAAAATGATATTATTATGCTATTAGATGATGATGAAATAGCTATGCTGTAATATTTAATGTGGTATGCCATTAAACTCATACGCAATTTTTTTGAAGGAAATTAAGGTAAAATTTTTATTTGTTAGGAAAATGGGTCAAAAGCTCATGCGCCATTTTCAATGAGAAAATTTATAATAAGGTTAAATAAATAATCATTTACAGAATAACTTTATAAACACATTACAGACTTTAAAATACTTTTATACATGAGCTGTTTATATAAATAACAAGGAGGCCGTAAATCATTATTAATATTTAACGTAATTTATAGTTTGTTCATATACAGCCCATGGCAAAAGCTCAAAGAATAAAAGATGAGGCAGAGAAGGGGCAGCAATAGTGCTGTATTTAAAGAAAAATGGCTGAGGTATTTATTTGCGTTAAAAAAATTTATTAAACAATAAAATATTATATTTTGCAACAAAACTTTACATTTAGCACAAAACATTAATAAAGCAACAAAATATTCAATATAGCAACAAAAACTATATCTTTTACATTAAAAATTTTGCAAAATTTATTCCATAATGCAGGTATCGGCAGGAAAATGGAACAAAATTGGAAAATTTGATACATACGAGCAAGTTGTATCCTCAGAAGGTAAAATATGGGCTAAAGGAAACACTTATACTGGTTGTCATCTATTATCTATCTATTACCATCCTGCGTAATTATTGCATTTAATAGTAAATTGTTACTATATTTAGACTAAAAATCATACTTTGTTGCAAAATATAATATTTTAAAAATTTATGAAATATTTCTCCAAAGAAAAATTGTGCCAACCTGGATGACTGGCAATGCAAAAATTTTGTCAGTTTAGCCTCGCAGTTTATTGTTGAGCAAGGCGTGCTATTGCTTATAAAAGACAGCAATAAGCTAAGGTTCTTCTCAGACTATGACGCTTCTGATAAAGAGTTTTTTGTCGCTGCTGCACACGAGCACAGCCATATAGGGACAAGAAAAATGGAAAGCTTTATTTTGATAACGCTTCTGGAATTTCTCGAAAAGAAATCCGAGAGTATGTTTCAAATTGTAGGGTTTGCCAGGCTTCGACTCCCTATAATACGTTGCTGCATGTTAGGCCAATAGGAGAAGTCGCAAAAATGGAGCGGCTTATAGACGACGCGGTTGACATGCGAGCAAACTCCGAGCACAATGATGGAGTCAGTTGGATACTGAGCATCGTTGATGCATATTCAAAATTTGCATGGAGCTACAGGTTGAGATGCAAGAGCGCAGCGGCTGTCGCTGATGTATTCAAAAGCTTATTTTATAGCGAAGGTGTTCCTAAAATACTCCATTGTGATAATGGAAAGGAATTCAAAAACTCTGAGCTCGATCAGCTATGCTCAGATTTCAATGTCTGCAGAGTTTATGGGCGTGTTCACCATCTACAGAGCTAAGACCAGGTCGAGCGATTTAATCAAACCTTAAAAAGACGCCTGGCAAAATCGACTGCAAGTGCTCTCCGCTAGTTTGATATGCACGACCATGTTGTTTATGAATACAACATTAGTGTTCACAGTGCAAGTAATGAAACGCCATTTAAAATGCACAAAGGCATCACCCGCTTAAGAAATCAAGTATATGCTTTTGAAAATGGTGAAAAAGAGTTCGATGAAGATGATCAAACTGCTGATTATCGCCTTAAGTATATTGAAAAATTTAAAAGAACATCAAATTATGACCCGAATGATATCTGCATTAGCATATGGTTTTTAGAGATATGATTTTGATGCAAATCCCGAAACGAGAATACCTCAGCTTGATTATTTCTCTGATGATGCTTATTAAGTTACTAAAATAAGTGCTAGCATTTAACTCTGGTTAGGAATACTATTTATAAGCATGTTAATATTTCGCAAGTGAAAAAATTCAGTAAAATATAACCAAAATTTAATCATTTACTTAAACACAAACTTTGATTTTTCTTTTTTAAGATGCAGTCGCAAATTAGCGTATGTATTTTGGGCAGGAAAATACCTATGATATGGAGTTTATGTGGTATAATAAGTTAAAATACCATTATTCACAAATAATTTATTTTTTAATTTTTGAAAATTTTACCCGGAAATCTGTTCCCCCTCCCCCTCCCCGTCCCCAAACCCCAAAGAGTGACAATACCTTTTTTTAAAACTGTTCTCTTATTGAACTCTGAAACTAGCGATTGCAGGTTAAAATTTTGGGTACAATGCAACGATCACTACGTAGGATCTTTTTAAGATATCATTTTGATATTTAAATAATTATAACATTAAACAAAGGTCAAAATGCTTTATAGAGACATAATATAATAAAATATGGTTCAACTTATTCTAAGTGTATTATTTTATAAAAATATTCTTATGGTTCTTTATGCAGCCGCCTCCGCTCTTTGTTAATAAACATAACAAAAAGTAGTTATTTAATGCTTGAATTATTCAAATAAATATAAAAATCAAACTATGAATAAAATTAAAAGCAAATGTTTAATAACTTTACGAATAGCTTGTACTCATGGTCTTTTCATCTTTAAAACTTCTTCTTAGAGTAAACTCACTTATATAGAGTTCCAACAAATGTTTTTTCGAATAGCCGAGTCTGTTTTTCAATCTTTTAAACTCGCTCCACAAGCTTTCGATATTTTGAGTATGGGCACCATCATTTGGATCAATAAAATTATATCGATGATTTACCGAATTGTGATCGTATAAAACAGTATCATTAAACCAAGACATGTATGCTGACCACTGATCAGATACAACATCAGAATAATACTCAATATTTCTGAGAATTTTGGCCTCGAGCTTTTCCTTAGACTTATCTGACACAATTATCATGAAAATCTCATTGTTTTCCTTGCAGACGCCATCAAAAATTATCCTTTGGCCTAATTCTCGGCCAACATTATTTTTTTCGTTTTCCTATGTGGGTTTCATCGATCTGAATATTATTTAGTCCAGGCCCACCGATTCTTCTTTTTGGAAAGCTGGAAATATGAGCGTGTATTTTATTTTGCACTATTCTGAGAAGACATCTTGAATTATCAGCAGATATTGGGTAAAGCGCTGGGATAGTGTCAGTAATTACTCGTTTTGCAAAATTGTATAAATAATTGAGAAAAACAACTAGGCTATCGTCAGAAGAGTCACTACTTTCCATAAACGGCACAGATCTCAGGTCTTCGGACCTTAAAAATTTTAATAAAAGTTTTACTTTGCCCACGGAAGCATGAGTGGTAACGATTAAGATAGAAAATTAAATAAAGTTTTATCTACAAAGGCTTTAGGACCTGGTTCCCAGGCCCCCACAACACAGGTCATCCTCAATCACTGGCATGCCGGGATTTTTAAATGTTTCCCATCTCTCACATCTTTTGTAACGTACAGTAAAAGAAGCTGTCTTTTTCTTGATAACAGTCATCTCTATTCTGCATCTACCGCAGTACCTAACATCCATTTCAGATACTATATATCGATTCAGCTGCTCTTTGCTGATAAGCATTCTTAGCCTTCAAAAATCATATAACTCCTTAGTGTTTGTAAAGTGCATTAAGGCTTAAATCATAAACCTAATAATAGAAATATCATTAAAACTACAATTTTGTAAGGATATATGTTATTACTATAACATTCCTAATGTGTTTATTAAAAAGTATACTTTATACAAAAAATAGAGCCTTTCGTATCTGTCTCTCAAAAAAGCTTACTTTTAATTTTTTTATACGATACTATCCATTTTGTCTAATGAATACAATGTTTAATGTTTTAATTAATTAAATGCAAAATGATAAATTAAAAAGATCCTGCGTTGTGATCGTTGCATTGTATCCAAAATTTTTCGTCAATTTATGCCATTAGCTTTTCTAATGTATCATTTTTCTTTGAGGATTTACTTCTTCCAAAACTAACAGCAGAAACTATTTTATTCAAATTTTCAAGACTTCGCAGCTCAACTAAATCAATCTTTGAAATGCTTTTATCAGCATCTGGTGAAAGAATTTCATATCTACTTTAGCAATTTTCTTTCATGAGGCTTCAAGACTTTCATAAAATTTTGCCTTCACCAGTTTTATTTGAAACCACAACTTTTTTTAATATTTTTTCAGGAGAAAAATGTATTTCTCGTTACATTCTTTCCTAGAATAAGATATTGATGCTTCTTCGGCTCAAGTATGTAAAACTCAGCAGTGAAAAAATCGCATGAACCCCTACCCCCACCTTTAGAGACCCAAAAACTCACATTAAAGAAAAAAACAAAAACAACTAACTAAATTACTAACTGTGGTATTTACTACCACACATCACACAAAACCATATGACATCATTAATGAAACGATGTTTTATATCAAATATCTTTACAAGACTTATTCTAATAAAATGGTTACAAATAACAATTTATCACTGTATAACTATTCTCTAATAAACGGCAGGTCTCCATCAGCGGGATACCGCACCAACAAATAACTAACAGACTAATAAACAACATAAAATTAAATATTTTTTACTTCAAACATAAAGCTGCCAATTATTCCCCACGCAAGCAAGATTTGTTCAAATGTTTGCTGGCGTAAATTCCTATATCTAAAATGAAACTCCTTTAAAAAGGCTAATAAGCTTATTTTTTTCACTCCGCGCCTTTTTTAAATTTCATACTTTATCAAAGACCATAGGTTTTCGATATTATTCGTATGAAACCCCTCGCTGTTTCTGAAGCCTATTGAATGATTCACAACGATGTGTGTCCGATCGATATGCCTCACAGCACCCGGATACGATGCATGCCCATCAGTAATAGCCGTTGTTTCGCGATTAATATAGCGCTCAAAAAGACTCTGAAAGTCTCTAAAGATCTGTTGGGCACGATTTCAAGTTTGAATCGACCTGTGCTTTGCTTAATAATCCCTACAAGCCAAGTGATTCCCGGAAAATCATATCCTATTTGAGATGGAACATGGGGCAGGGTCCCATGACAAATTGCTGTTTCATCAACTTGCACACTTAATCCAGTGCCACCCAATTTAAAAACATCAAAGCTACTGTAATCCGCATCAACAAACCTATTTATTATAGATTTAATTAGCGAGTAGCTAGCCTTGGAAATGCCAGTATTTCTAAGAACATTTACTTCTGGGCAATTTTCCACCCACTTGTAAATAGCCTTAAAATAGCATGGCAGCTGTATCTTTGGGCATGAAATATTTAAACCTTGAAACAAGGGAGTATATTCCATGCACGATGCATTACTGCATCGATAACCAACGCCATTTGTGTACCTACTATAGGGACCAGTCTTGATGGTGCACCACAGTCTTTGCATGCATAGTCTTCGCTTAACCATCCAATTGATAGCGCACAAGAGAGTGCTGCATCTTTATTAGTAAAAATAATAGATGCATCATTGATCGGTTCAGTTAAAATAGCATAGTTGTTGCTTCTTATGCTAAGTGCCATCTTAGGGTGACTAATTTTTAAAGAAAATATTTTTTGTGTCTAATAAGTATGTAAAACTCAGTAGATTCACTTTTTTCAAAATTGTAAAATTTTTGAAATTTCAATTTTTGCTGAGTTTTACATATTTGAGCCGCTTCTTCTGCTATATCATTCCATAGATCTTTATTTGAATGCGCTCAATGTTTATTAATTCTGAATCTTTATTTTAGTCATCTCTGTTTCTTGTTTCGACCAATTTTCTAATTTTTTCATAACTGAATTTTTTTCATGTCATTTATAGCTTTTATTATAGGCAAACATTTTGCCCAGGCTAATGTTAAGTCTGTTGCCAAAAAAAGGTAAAAAAATAAAAATAAATCTAAAAAATACAATAAATTAGAAAATATATTGTATTAATATCATCAGCTCTTCTCCCCGTGAATTATTATGAACCATATACCTTAACATATAAGGCTTAATGTATTTTTGGACCCTGTATCTATTTGGAATAGAGGCTTTTACTTAAGACCAATGCCCTTCAATTGTGTTTGTATGAGCTCCTGTTAGTGGATCAATAAACTTTTGGCTATGATTAACAACCAGATGAAGTCTAAAGTAATGTTTTAAATTTCTATAAGCTTTCCATCCATCACTATAAATTGCTGCTGCTAGTGAATTATAACTCATTTATTTAGATTACAGTGCTATTTCATCTCTTTTTTCGACTGGCATAATAATTAAAGTTCTTTGCGGGCTTCTTTCTACCATGCCAATAACCCATGCACCTTTAACTCTGTGACCCCTGAAGTATTTCTTTGCTAAATTTGCTCTCAACAATTTCTCCATTTGAACCTAAGAATTTTAGTGATTGTATATACCTTAAAAAACTTTGTTGAACTTATTTTGCAAAAAAAACTTAGTTTACTTAACTGTCACTTCATAAACTTTTGGGAATGTCCCTAGTATACTCTTAAGCTTTGCTCACCGTCGCCTCGTTATTAGTGTGTGTTGGCTGACCACACAGGGAGCTTATTTACCAGCCCAGGCACAATATACTTGCTTATATGCGTTACTTTTACAGCTTTACTGGTTTTTAAACCTTCAAGCCATAACTCCTGGGCATATAGTATTCTTTAGGATCGGTCTTTCTCTTAAAATAAAAGTATCCTCCCAGATTGATGCCTCTCTAGCGCAGCCTTTCCAACTACAACGGTGCACTAGGACTCTTTTGTGGACAGATAGTATAGTTGGAGTTCCACAAGACGAGCATCTTATCTGTTTCCTCAACAAACATTTCTCTCAGCATCTCTTCGTACTTAGTGTAAACGTCAACAAATGCCATTTTAAGGGCTAAAAATAAAAAATTTTCTGAAGCCACTTTGTTTGGGGAAAAATTTAACGAACTCCTGAAAAAAACTTAAAAAAAAGAATAAACTAACAAAATAATTATTTCGCCTATATAATATTAATATTTTTTATATAATATTGTTTTTTCTTCTAAGCTTATATTAAACGTATGCCGCCTTAAAAAAGTATACTCACTGATCCAGTTAGCAATATCTGATTTCAAAATACCATCTTGCTTTCTCATCCTTCCCTTTAGATGAGACCCAAAGCTTTCAATATTATTTTTATGCTCATCTGCCGCATTAGTAAATCCTTCCGTATAGTTTATCACGCGATTTCTAAGACCTAAATTAGCATTAACAGAAAGATATGATAAATATCCATCACTATGAAGAATCGAAAGGCAATGTATTTTGTCGTTTAAAATAGAAGTTAAAGTCTTATTTCTTCTATTGGGCAATTTTTTAAAAAAGACAATTTTCTCATTAGAGCTATCAATTGCTCAAAATATCCAAATGGTATCACACACACTATCATGAGTTATTGTAGGGCTACGGATATTACCTCTTCGCGAAAGTACTGTTTCATCACATTCCACAACTAAATCTGGTCCTCAAAGTATAATTGGATGCATCAAAAAATACTTTTCATAAGCATCCAGCAAATCTTTTCTTGCATTTATGATGTACTATTAGCTACATACAAAAAAATTGCTCATAAGTTATGTCATTGAATAAGCAAAAATAAAGATATAGTATGTCGGCATTCTTATATCAATTTAATTAATATATTAATTAAATTGATATTGAACCCCAATGCCTGATAGCGAAGGAACGGAAATGTTACAACAATTAAATATTTACATAGTAGATCGTTAATTTTTAAGTTAGAATTTAAAACTGATTTTCTGAATCTACATTCTTTATTATAGCACCTATATATTATTCTTTTTAGCCCTCTCTCTTGATAAAGTGCTAATTTCATCATTTTTCCACACTTTTCGTAACTTTTACTTGATGGTATAACATCCCAATCAATTAAGCATTGAAATTCGTTTTCAACATCGCTAAAGCAGAAATGTCGTCCATGTAAGCACTCTTCTCGCAATATTGGGGTATCAAAATTTTGTTTTTTTGCTCTTGTTGCATATTCGGGCACCCTCAAAGAGTGTCCGAATATGCAACAAGAGCCGGGTCGCCTATTGGTTTTAAATGAAGGGCGTAAATTAACGATCTTAGCGATGAGCAAGCAGGTTGAGATTGAATCTAAAATTGCAGCGCTTCACTTACCAAATCATCATGGAATTCTGGTAACCTACGAGCATATAAAAACAATTATGTAGGAATTACTAGAAAGATGGTAGCGGAATATGTCCAGCGTTGCTAAAGCTGTCAGAGACACCAACCATTGAAGCATACAACGGCGATATGCCCGATATTTAGCAAATTTCCCTGTGGGCGTATTCAGATCGATTTTATTGATCTGCGAATGCATGCAGAAGAAAATAATGGATATGGTTGGATTTTAAATGTTATCGACGTATACTCTAAGTATATGTTTACTTTTGCAATGAAAATGAAATAGGCAGCTGATGTGAACATTGCTTAAAAGCTTTGTTTGTTGTGAAGGTCCACTTAAAAAGTTGCAGTCAGATAACGGCAAAGAGCTTATCAATTCTAAAATTAAAGAATTTTGTGCTGAGCTCATGCTCAGATAAGCTATGGCTTCTAAGGCCTCTTTAGAATCAAGGACAGATTGAGCGAGCTAAGCAGGCTCTTTTCGATCGCTTTCCAAACCTTTATGCGATAAAGCATCAAAGCGTTGGATCGATGAATTAAGCACAGCTGTTTATCACTATAATATTGCAAAGCACAGAGCTTTAAAAATATTACCAATGATGGTCTTTAAACGGCGTATTAGTTACAATCAAACTGATGCATAAGCTACCCCTGAAGATGTGGGCAGCATAACAAGCCAGGACTCTGCAGTAAATTAAAATTATATACAGCCTTGATATTCCGGTAGAAGACCGATTTGAGCAGTTGGAAGACGATAATTTACAGATGCCCTCTTATGCAGATTCTCTAGAAGAGACAAAAAGCAAATAGCATTGTAGGCTTCTAAGTTGAATTATACTTGCCAATACTGCGAGGATGCTGATGTTCACCACTTTAAAAGCTCTTTTGTTCCTGATAAGCAAGTTCAGCTAAGGCTTGATTTCGATACTAATCGAAATACAAAGCGAGTCAAGTTTTCAAGAGATTATTATAGAGACATTTGGGTAATTGTGAAAATAGTATGAAGAGATACTTGCGAGATCGAAAATGGCAGTGCTGTCCAACTGGTGTCTAAAAATAGGATAAAAAGATATTATCCGCAGTAAAATTATTGGTAGAACATAGAGAGATGGGGTAAAAAATTTACTATGCCCTTACTTTAAAATGTTAAAATTGAAAGATTTGTTTTTGAAGACACAGATGGAGGACAGCTCACTGGAACTTGCTTCTTCGTGTAGTTTAATTAATCTTACACCTAAATTATGCATTTGCGGAACGTTAATGAAAATTGAAAAGAGAAAAAATGGCGAGAGTTGCTCTCGAAGATGGAGATGCAGTAAAGGAGACTGCCGAAGATCAAAGTCCATAGATGTGGATACCATTTTCGAAAATTCCAAACTGAGTATATCCACTACAATGCAAATTATTTATATGCATTGTCTTGAAATTAAAGTAGAGTATAAAAGCAGTGAGTTAGAGATAGGCGAGCATGCTATATATTCAGCTGTTAATACTTTTTACAAAAAGATTAGTGAAGACAAGTAACATAGCATTAAAAGTTGTCAGGCGACAAAAAGCAGTTATTTGTTCTAATTTTGTTAGAGAAAATGTGGAAACATCATCACACGTAATGACAGATTGCTGGCGAGGTTATAATCAATTGAGTTTTTTGGATATCGACATGATCGCATAAATCATAAACTGTACTTTGTTGATCCAGATGATCCACTTATACATACTCAGACAATCGAAAGACTTTGGAAGTCTTTTAAGGAAAAATATGTCAATTCAAGCAATATTGACTATTTATGTAAAATGGCAAAGCGATTTGCAATTGAGAAAAACTCACCTCTAAAGCTTCCTTGCGAAAAATATGAGTTCCTTGCCATAAAAATCTACTTCTTTAAGCTCTTTCAATTTTAACATTTTAAAATAAGGGCTGAGTAAATTTTTTACCCCATATCCCTACGTGCTACTATTATTTTTATTTACTTTATTTTGTTTTTCAACTATTGTTTTTAATTTAATTAATGAGTGCATTTGTCTTGGCATTTTTACTCTTCGTATTTAATGATGCTTTCAGATGTTTGTTTGATGACCAGCTGCTGCATATATGCCTGCACTTATTCTGGTAATCTCATTTGGTTACAATATTTTTTGTTTAATTCAGTAACTAGCCCATCCCATGTTATTACGTATGGTATGATCACTATATCACATTTATACATGCTTTTAAGTTCTTTGCCCAGTGTTTCATATTTGTGCTTTTTATCCGTTTCCACTTTGTGCAGAATTTCTTTATTGGTTACTCCTACTTCAATTATTGTTATAGTGTTTGTTAGTTTATCATGGATTAGTAGATCTGGTTTATTTTCATGGATTTTAAGTTGTGTCATGATCGGTAAGTCCGATTTGATCATTACTCTCTTGTTTTCCTTTATTCCTTCTACTTCATAGTTTTTCAATCTTCTGAGATTGGTTATACCGTATTT
>JALPMN010000488.1:0-11689 GCA_024243835.1 Enteropsectra breve | reverse complement strand
AATACATTTCTGAAAGTATCGTAGTACAGAAGAACAGGGCATATAAAAATGCACGCCAGCAGGTAGCACATGTAAAATGAGGAGAAGTAACGCAGGGTTCTTTTATTCCCATTGCTACTCGCCTCTGAAGTGCTGTCTCCCTGTAAGTCTCTGTTTTCCTCCATAGCAATGCTCTCGTCTAAATTTACTTTTCTAAAAATATTCATTTTCTTAAGATGCTCATTGAACATCAGCACCACGGGGCACAGTGAAATAAAGCCAAGTGCCAGTGCTACTGCGAATGATGCAGGCATAAATTTGCTTTTATAATCAGCACTAAAAAGGATATTCTTCGCAGTGGTGAAGATCTGCTCAACAGCCTTTGAATTGCACACCATGAGGACGTAGCCATAGAAGAAGCCTGCAAACACACCAAGAAACATGTTGTTCTTCTTCAGAATGTCCCACCGGCATGACGCGGTGTTCAGAAATGCCCTGGGAACTTTTACGGCAGCAACCATAAAGAGGCATCCCAAAATATTGAATGGCGGGATGATGTTGAGAGTATCTTTTAATACAATATTTTTGTTCCCACTGGAAAGAATCAAAGAAACCACTCCACAGATAAATGCGAGAAGCATAGAAAATAGAGAGAAGATGTAGTAGAGTGGGCGTATCTTCAAAAAGCGGTAATTTGCCAGTAAAAGGGCGACAAAGCCACAGCACAGTGCGATGAGTGCGAATTTTATGCCTGCTGATGGTAAGAGGCTTATTGCAAGGCTGTGCTGGAAAAATAGGAATGCCACATAGCAGAAGAAGAGGGGCAGGGCAAGTGAATTGAAAATATTCAGAGCGCTTTTTAGAGTTTGAATAACTAGCAGTCCTTTGCTGCTGTTATCATCATTGTTAGATCTTAGATTTAGCTTGTTTTCAAGACTGATGTACACAGTTCTGAGGTAAAGCTGAAAACTGGTAAGTGCAATGGCAAGCAAAGTTATAGGGCAGGCCTTGTGAGTTCCGAGGGAGCCGGCTAGCGATGGGAACAGCAGATACACGAGTGGGCCTATTGATGTTAGGCCGTACAGCAGAGCCATGCTACTCTTGGAGAAAAGCTCCTTGGTCGCGGGATTCATGGGCATATTAAAATTTTATTTGATATCAAAATTTTAATCAAACAGCAGAATAACAGAGCGGATATATTAAATTCCAATAATAATAATAAATATTTTATTCATAGGTCAATGCTTAAAGTATAAAATAGCGGATATATTTTGTCGTAATAAAGTATTTATTTATAAGTAAGGAGAGATTAGGGGTTCTAAAATAACGATATTTTATAGTGCTATAATATATAGCACAACATTCCCTTTCCAAAAGAAAACATACTTTCAGTTTTTTTTTCATTCATAATCTTCATCAGTACTCTCACTGGGTAAATACATTCTACATTCCGTCTGCACGGAATTAACTCTTGATTATTTCGGGATTAAACCCATTTGCCTCTGAGCCTTTTTCATTTTCTGGCAAGATTGTATCCCGTGCGTTGGTTCAAAGCAAAAATAACAACTATACTTCTTCGTACCTATATTTGAATGGCTTTCTGCATTACTACAGCTGTCATTGAGCCAGTTGATTCTGAAAAGCCTGTTATATCCCAGCAGCGGCATTTATTGTATAATGCCTCCCATGTCAGACCTTCTTCTTCAGCTAGTAATCCTAAATGTTCAGCAAGGTTTTTTGGCAGCGCCCGCAATGTCATTGCTAATAAAATATCCTCTGCTAAGGTTGCTCTGTTTGCTATTACTTTTAATCTGTCTAAGAATTCTACTAAAGACTCTTTTGTTTCTCGTTTTGCATCCCCAAGCTCATAAATCGTAGATAAAAGCAAATTCCTCGGTGTAAACCGCTTTTTAAAAAGTTCTATCAACGTGCTGAATCTCACATCCTTAGTTACCGTGCGCAACCAATTGCGAGCCGCACCGGTTAAAGCCATTTTAAAACAGAAAAATGTCTCTTGTTCTTCCATCATCTTTATCTCTCTAAACTGTAAAAAGTCTTCGATAAATCCTATTGGATCTTCGCCTTGTTTCCCGCTAAATGTAACCGGGCACCCCCCTCTGCGGGCACCTTCTTCTCGTTCGTTTGCTAGATTCATGGGGCTGTAATTCTTGTCAGTTAATTCGTTATCAAAAAAAATTTTTGCAAAATTTTGCAGTTTTCGATAAAACTGTCGCGTCACTCACGCGAAGAGTAAATATTAGTGATTGATGTGCCATAATCGGGCCTAATGGGGATATGCTAGGATCTGCTCTGTAATACACACACGCCGCTAGATCTCCCGACTCACATGGGTTGGAGTTCTTCAAAGTCCGTCTTCCCAAGAACTCCTCTTTGCATATTCCTACTCTCCCTCTGGAGAGATCTCCCGCTTCGGATTTTTAAAAAGGCATTGGCTGCTTGCTGACTTTACAGCCAAGACTTGTGCCTCGTACGATCTGTCTACACACCTCCTAATATCTCGTGCCCACCCTGCGCCCTCTCTCTCCTACTTTCAAAACTAGCCACTATACCGATCCGCCCCGAGCCGGATGCCACCTCGTTTCCAACGAGTTTTATGCCAGTGGCTACGAGTTTTGCAACTTCGATGTTAGTCTTGTCGCCATGTCGTAATAAAGTATTTATTTATAAGTAAGGAGAGATTAGGGGTTATAAAATAACGATATTTTATAGTGCTATAATATATAGCACAACATATTTAATTCCAATAATAAGACTGCTCTGGGTGTATCAATATCTTTATGAAAGGTAACTGTTGTAACTAAAGTATCATTCATAAAATAATACTTTTGAATTTATTTTGTAGCTGTATCTTGGTTTGTTACAGATCATGAAAATCCCTTAGAACAAATATTGGTATGCATTACGTAATAGGAAATAAATACTATGAGGGGCATATAAAGATAAGCAAAGTATTACGAATAAAATTATGTCAATTTAGTGTCGGTATTACAATCAATAATGATGTTTATTGGGTCTACTGAATTATCGTGCCTAGAAAAATGGATATTTCAGGATTCCTAGAAAGAATACATTCTCTTTTAGTTAGCAACTATATTGAAATAATAGTTTCTTTGAAGTTGTTGGTTGATCATGTTTAAGCAGCCTATAAATAACATCTGTTTGATCATTAGATGATGCTTTGAATAAAATTGCTTAAAATCTTTTCCATTGCAGCAAACAAGTCAGGCCAAGCTAAAAGAACTCGAAAGAATATAAAGATGATTATTTGTTTATTTTAATACTTTCATTGCATTACGTTGAGGCAAGAGTGGTGGTGTCGTTAAATAACATTGTGCTATTGGTTGAATTGATATCAGCGTAGCTAGTATTTTTTAAAACTAAAGCGTAAGCATAGAAAGCTGAACTTGCTGTCAGGAGTAGCGTGGGGATTATTTTGAAAGACTTGGAATAGCGCCGGTTAAATGAGGCAATGACCGAGAGGGGATATGAAATAAAAGACTCAAAAAACCTTGAGGTTATCAGACTTACAAAGAGAATGTCCCTAATAGTACCAAAGACCATAAGAAGTGGACTTAGCAAAGCAACAAAAATCAGTAATTTAGAGTAAAACCTAGTAAATTGGTTAACTAATTTGATTTCTGCTTCACTATTAGTTTCTGCTTCAGTATTGTTTTCTGTGTTATTCAGAGCTTTGGCCTTTTTAAGGTTTTCATTAAGTAGCAGCAAAACCGGGCACAGGGAAAGAAAGCCCAGTGTTAATGGCACAATATAAGCACCGGTGCTAAAAAGTAGCTCGCCATTCTCAGTAAAGTATTCTGTCCGTTTAATAATATGATCTGCTGCGCTTAAGAAAAATTGAGCGACTGATTGTATATTGTATGAGTGCACTTCTACAACGTAGAATGCGCTAATAAGATAGCCAGCAAAGATTGAGAAGATTTTATAAAAGGTGGAGTTGGCAGAACTTCCCTCTAGAAATGACCGGGGAATTCTAACTGACGAAAACATATATACGCATGCCAGCACAGCAGTAGGCGGGCTTATACTAAGCGCGTCGTTGGGGAGAGTCAATTCAGATGTTGGCAAAGTATAAAAGATTTTCTGCAGATAAATCCAGATAACTCCCATAGCCATAAGAATCGTAGAAGCTAAATAAACTATGTTCTGAGAGTAAGAATAACGCAAATTCAGAATTATAAGGAGACCAAAGCCTGCAGAAATTACCGAAATGCCCAGATGGAATATATACCTTGATAGAGAGAACAGTGCAAGGAACTGCTGGAAATAAGCCAGTGCAATGAAGCAGTAGAAAAGCGGAGCAGCAATGGAATTGAAATATTTAAAGAGTTTTAGAAAACCTTTAAGACTTTTCGTAACCGAAGATTCCTCGGCTTCTTCAACGACTTCTGTAAAGCTTGCTGGAATGTTTTCTGGAAGCTCGGAGTATGGGGGTGGTGAGTCTGGCATTCTTTTGCTAGCGATGTCTCTTATTCTAAAATACTGATACAATAGCGATACTGCAGAGCCTGCAATGTAAAGTAAAGCTGTGCTGAGAGTACCAAGCGAACCTGCTATTAATGGTGTCATGAAGAAGGCCAGGGGTACTGTAGACACTATGGTGTGGAAGAAAATCATCATTCCTTCTTTATAGAAGCTTTTAGCCGCAGAATCCATGGGCCTAATAAAAATTTTCTCTATTTGTAGTTTTGATTAAGTGATCTTTTGAAATCAGTAGGATCAAATTTAGAAAAATGGTAACAAGTAATAGTAGGAATGGATGCTTATATATTTCAACATAAATGATAGGACTATTTTATATATGAGACTGTTATTATCATGCTGTTCTATTTAACAGTGTTATTAATTTTGATCTTGAACTTGATCTTGATCTTAATTTAACGAATTCGCCAACGAGTAATGTATAAGAAGAATATTTGGATCAAGTGCTTATATTACAGCGCGAAAGCTTTAATATAGATTTGTACTTCATAATATTTAGATGTGGGTATCCTAAAAGTGTTTCATATAATGCACAGTATCATCTGTTAGTGTTAACAAATATTTAATGTATGACATAAATTGGTAGCATAAAAACTATATAATAATAATAAACAATTTATTCATAGGTCTCTGCTCAAAGTAAAAAAATTATAAAAAAACCTCTTCGCTCGCTATAAACTCATTCTGGGCACCAGCCCTATCATAATACCCTTTCGGGCTTTGATTATTGGAAGCATAAAAACTATAAACTCATTCTGGGCACCAGCCCTATCATAATACCCTTTCGGGCTTTGATTATTAGAGGTTTAAGATGGAGGCCAAGAATCACTATCTAAGCTCTCCGAAGTGGGTTGGGGATTGCTCCTCGATTCCATACTGTCTGCGGACAGCTCGCGGCGCCTCTCTTTTGCGTAAAAGCCAAGCAGAAAGAACTCGAAAGTATGAAAAGATAATCATTTGTTTATATTATTTAATACTTTCATTACGTTGAGGCAATAGTAGTGGTTTCATTCAAAAAAGATAAGCTATCGCTTGTATAAATTCCAGCGTAGCTAGTAAATTTCACAACTATACTGTAGGCGAAGATAGCAAAACTTGCTGCCAGGAGTATCATGGGGATTATTTTGAAAGACTTGGAATAGCGCCGGTTGGAAGAGACAAGGACCGATAGGGGATATAAAACAAAAGACTCAAAAAACTTTGTGGTTATCAGGATTACAAAGAAAAAGTCCCTAAAATTACCAAAGAATATAAAAAGTGGGCATATCAGTGCAACTAAAATCAGAATTAGGGCGTAAAACTTTTTGAATGAGTTTCCAAATTTGTTTTCTGATTCAGTATTGTCTCCAGTATTTTCCTGTGCTTTGACCTTTTTAAGGTTTTCATTGAGCAGCAGGAGAACCGGGCACAGGGAAAGAAAGCCAAGTGTTATCGGCACAATATAAGCACCAGTGCTGAAAAGTAGCTCGCCATTCTCGATAAAGTATTCTGTCCTTTCAACAATATGATCAGCTGCGTTTAAGAAAAATTGAGCAATTGAATGTATGTTGTATGAGTGCACTGTTACAATGTAGAATGCGCTAGTAAGATATCCAGCAAATACTGAGACAGTTTTAAAAAAGGTGGAGTTGGCAGAACTGCCCTGCAGAAATGACCGGGGAATTCTAACGGAGGAAAGCATAAATACGCATGCCAGCACTGCAGTAGGCGGGCTTATACTAAACACATCGCTGGGGAAAGTCAATTTAGATGTTGGCAAAGTATAAAAGACTTTGTGCAGATAAATCCAGATAACTCCCATAGCCATAAGAATCATAGAAGCTAAATAAACTATTTTTTTAGCATTAGAATAACGGTAATTCAGTAATAAAAAGAGGCTAAAGCCTGCAGAAATTATCGAAATGCGCAGGTGATATAATTTCGCTGATAGAGAGATTAGTGCAAAGAACTGCATGAAGTAAGCCAGTGCTAAGTAGCAGTAGAAGAGTGGAACAGCAACCGCATTGAAGTATTTCATGGTTTTTAAATAATATTTGAAATTTTTCTCTAATGCAGACTCCTCGGGTTCTTCAACGACTTCTGTAAAGTTTGCAGGAATGTTTTCTGGAAGCTCTGCGTATGCAGGTGGTGAGTCTGACATTCTTTTGCTAGCGATGTGTCTCATTCGAAAATACAGGTAGAATATCGATACTGAGAAGCCTGCAATGTAAACTAAAGCTGTGCTGAGAGTACCAAGCGAACCTGCAATTAATGGGGTCATGAAGAAGGCCAGGGGTACTGTAGACACTATGATGTGGAAACAAACCATCATTCCTTCTTTATAGAAGCTTTTAGCGACAGAATCCATGGGCCTAATAAAAATTTTTCATTTTGTAGGTTTGATTAAATGATTGTATGAAATTGGTAGGATCAAGAAGGGAGAAATGGTATTAAGTAAAAGTAGGAATGGATATTTATATATTTTAACATAAATGAACGAACTATTTTATAAATGAGGCTGTTACGATTGTTATATCCTTTTTAATGTATTATTAAATTGATCTTAATTTTAATCTAACGAATTCTCCATTAAGTGATGGATAGGACGAATATTTGGACCGTGTGTTTAACTTAAGGCTATACTGCTTAAATATAGATTTGTACATAATAATATTTAGATGTGGGTATCCTACAAAGTATTACATATAATGCACACTATCATCGGTAGTACCTTACGCAAAAAACAGCAGGAAAAATAAATTAAAATTTAATATATAGTTAGTTAAGTTAAGTAGATAGACAATTAGTTAATTTGTTACGTTAGTTTGTTGAGTTTATTGTTAATATTTATTGAATGGTTAATTAAAATTAGATTTATTTTCCCCGCTTTTTTTACGCTGGGTAACACCCTATCATCTGTTAGTGTTAACAAATATTTATGAATGAATATTAGTTAGCGGAATCTTCATTTGAAATAGGTTTAAGTGTATTTCATTTTCTCAGTAGCCTCATGAGAGAACAGTAAATAAACTGAATTACAATTCACTCAATAAATGAAATAAAAATCAGTTATTCATGGATTTTAAATCTTATTTGTTTTTAAGAGTTGAATTAAAATAACCATCATCCTTAAGGTAACTTAGAGTCTTGTTAGTACTATGAATAAATATTGCAGAGAATCTAAGACTTCTTTGCTGCTCGCTACAAACTAATTTTTGTACCATCTCATTCATATGCTTTGATCAAGATGGAGAAAAAACTTTTTCCCAATCCTCAAAGAGGGACGAAAATTATATTTCAATGATCCATCATGTTTGCAGATAGCACCCATTACCTTTCTTTGAAATAATGCCTGTTGTAGCTAACCAATCACTAAGTTAAATGTTATGATAGGTTCACTATCAATCAAGCATATTCTTATTGATTTATTTATTATTCTTATTGGTTGATAAAACTATATGAAGAAATATAATGATGTCTTAACAAGATAAGGAATTAAAAAATGTTATACAAACAATAATGCCATTTGAATAAAATCTAAGAGACCTTTTAAAAGGAAATTATTTATATTTTAATGAATTTCATTAAGCAATTGTTGTAGCAACAGTAGTGGTGTTATTCATGATAACTGAATTATCAATAAAACTAAAACCGGTGAAATTCATTATATACTCATACACACTATAAAGGAATATGGTCCATGAAGAGGCCATCAGTACCATGGGAATTCTTTTGAAAGACTGGGAATAGTTAGTGTTAGATGAAACAATAACCGACAGTGGATATAGAACAAATGATTCTATAAACCTGGTGGCTATCAGCAGCTTGAAGAAAATGCTTGTCAAAGTACTGAAGCCTACAAGGAAGGGACACAGCAGAGCAATTACGATCAAGAAGATAGAGTAGTGTTTAGTGAACTTGTTTTGATTTGCATTCACAGTCTCAGCATTGTTGGCTGAATTTGGCTCATTGGTTGCTTTAACCTTCTTGATATTTTCATTGAGCATCATGATAACTGGGCACAATGCAATGAGACCCAGTGTTAGTGGCCCAAAATGAACTCCAGTGCTAAAGAGTGACCCTCCATCATTCGCAAAGTACATTGAGGGATCGAGGATGTGATTAGCAGCACTGACGAAAAACTGCCTGAGTAAAATAATACTGATATCTTGCACTGATGCAATGTAAACCAATCCAACAGCATAGCCTGCGACTACTGAAACGACTTTGTAGATCTGGGGCATGAAAGAACTGGTACCCAGGAAAGACCTTGGGATTTTGACTGAGGAAAACATAAACACACATGCAAACACAGCAGCTGAAGGGCTAAGATAAAGCGCATCGTTAGGGAAGGTCTCGTGTATTTCTGGAAAGTAATAAAAGAGATTGACCAGATTGATGAAAATAAATCCAAGAGCCATAAGGACAGTTACAATCACATAAAAGTACTTATTAATATTAGGATAACGGCGACAGAAAAATAAAAGGGTACCACAGATAGCAGCAATTATTGTCGTGCTCATGGTGAAAACAAACTTTGTCAGAGGAAGCAATGCAAGGAACTGCTGTAAATAGACACATCCTATGTAGCAGTAGAAAAGAGGAACAGCTATGGAATTGAAGTATTTGAAGTATTCTCGGGCAGCTTTGAGGAATCTCTTGCCCAGATTCTCTTTGATGACTTCATTCTGTCCCGGTAATGCTGAGTAAGGTTGTGGCAAGCTTGTGTCGTTATCAATAGCAATGTGTCTTATGCGGAAATACTGGTAGAATGCCGATACTCCACAGCCTGCAAAACAAAGTAAGCCAGCGGATACTGAGCCAAGCGATTCAGCAACCAGCGGGGTTAAAAAGAAAGCAAGAGGTGCTACAGACGTCAGAGTGTGGAAGAAGACCATTTTTCCTGCTTCAAAAGGACCGGTTCTGTTAGACTCCATGGATTCATTAAAAATTTTCTTAATATAAATTTTTAATTAAAAGATTAAATGAAATCAAATGGAGAGAAGCAGCAATACATAAAAAGAAGAAAAGATGTTAATAGAGCACTGAAAAAATGATAAAGCTGCTTTGTAAATGATACTTTTACTATCAGAATATTTTTAATTTTAATCATAGTCATAATTTTAATTATATTTTAATTAACGGTTTGTAAATTTGAGCAAGAGAGGAGGAATGTAGAAGAATATCCTACAAAAAACTCAGCCAATGAGTATTATCAGACTAGAAGAGTCCCATAATACTTTGCAGCTGAGAAATAAAGCGTATGCGTAATAAATAGCATTTTCATTTTAGCTTATTTTTTCACTGAACTTATTTTGCTCTATGAACAGGAAGAAAAATGATGTATAAACTGAGATGCAACTTGATTTATTGCTCAAGAAATAAAATAAATATTTTTATACTTCTCTCATAATTAAAATTAAAAAGTCTGAATATTCACTCCCCACTTCATTCTATGTCAGATTTAGCTCTTTAACTTCGTGTGGAAGAGCATTATGTTGCTCTGCTTTCTTTGGCAGCGCATCATAATGCTCTAAGTATTGCCATTCATCCGCGCTCTTTAATGCTTTGGCAGGCAAAAGTGCCTTTGTTTATCACTAGAATGAAGCTTTAGTGGCATGTGCTTTTGCTGACTCATCCCATGTTACAAGCAGCCTTAAGCTTGTATGGACGCAGGATCTTCATAATGGCATTTTTTACTATAAAATTAGCATCAAAGATATTTTTTAAATACTAAAAATATACTTTAATGAATTTCATTGCTCAAGTGTTGTTGCAAAAGTACTTGTAGCTTCATTCAAGAAAGGTGTGCTATCACTTAAATTCAAATCAGCGTTGCTCAAAATATAAACACGCACACTGTAAGAGAATACAGCACAACTTACTGCTAATAGTATCATGGCGATTCTTTTGAAAGACTTGGGATAGAGCTCATTATACGGGACAATAATCTTCAAGGGGTACAAAATAAATGATTCTATAAACTTAGCAAATATCAGCAAGGTTAAGAGAATGTTCCTTAGTGGTCCGAAAATTAAAAGAAGCGGGGGACAAAGAAGAATAAAGGCAATCACATGAAAATAGAGAGAGTAGTACTTGATGAGTACATTTTTCTTATTGTTTTCTGATTCAGTATTATTTTCTATATCCGGTGCTTCTTTGATCTTCTTGTGATTTTCATTAAACATCATCATTACTGGACACAGAGAAAAAAGGCCCAGCATAAGTGGCACAACAAAATATTCGATGCTATAGAGCGGCTCTCCTGCCTCCGTAAAGTATTGTGAAGGATGAAGAATGAAACTAGCAGCACTGATGAAAAATTGCTTTGCTGAATATATGCTGCACAAATGCAGTTCTGTAATGTAAAAATAGCTTGTAAAATATCCGGAGAGCAACAAAATGATTTTCTTAATGCGGTGTCTGAAGGAATTGGTCACCAGATAATACTCTGGGATATTTACTGAGGAAAACATAAATACACATGCTAGCACAACGGCGGGAGGACTAAGACTAAAGGCATTATCTGGCAGGGTCTCTTCTGATTTTGGAACGCCATAAAAGCTTTTGAGCAAATTAATCCAAATTACTCCAAAAAGCGTAACTAGCATTACATTGAAATAAAAGAACTTCTCAATATCTGAATAACGGCGATTTAGCATTAAAAGAAGGCCAAATATAGCAGCTATCATTATCATGATTAAATTAGAAATTACCGTCGATAGAGGGAACAGTGCAACGAACTGCTGAAAATAAACTGATGCGATGTAGCAGAAGAAGATAGGAATGGCGAGGGCATTGAAATATTTTAAGAGGCAATGAAGAGTTTCTATTACTCGATAAATCTTTAACTTTTTGATTATTTCATTACACGCTAGACAGGCTGAATTGAATAGTTTCATTACTGAGCTAGCTCCATTAGATAATTCCATTTCTGAGTACGCTGGTGGGAAGCCCAAGTTGGATAATTCCGTTTCTAAGTACGCTGGTGGGAAGCCCAAGTTGGATAATTCCATTTCTGAGTAAGCTGAAGGCAAGCCCAAGTTGGATAATTCCATTTCTGAGTAAGCTGGTGGGAAGCCTAAAATGTGATGTTGCAAAACTGGCTGAAATTTTTGTAAGGCTGTATATGTTGGTGGCAAGTATGAAATGGGTTGTTGCAAAACTGGCTGAGATTCTGGTAAATCTGAATAAGGCTCTGATAAGACTG
>JALPMN010000560.1:0-19124 GCA_024243835.1 Enteropsectra breve | reverse complement strand
TTTTCTTCCTTCCACGTCTCTGCGTAGAATTTCACTTACTCTATATAAAGAGATGCCGAGGTACTATTCTTCCCTCCAAAAGACTTCCACACGTCTGCTCTAGTTGAAAGACTCACGAGTGCTGATAATAAGTGCTTCTCCTTACTACCTGTTAAACTCGAATCTAACGACGTGGTTGATGCAGTTTTGTCGTATTCGCCAATGTCGTAGGGCCCCTCCCAAGCCTCGCGGCGCAGCGTCTTTACAATCAGGCTCCGCCGATGCCCTGCTGCCTTCGGTGTCTTAGACAAAAGACTTAAAGACTTTGACAAGGATAAAATTTTATTAAATAATTTGTACCTAAATCTTAAGATAGAATTCTGTAATAAGAATTCCATCTGTTAATAGTATTCACTGTAAAAATATCATTAATTAAAAATGAGTTGAGGAAACTATTTAAAATAAATTGTTACAAGTAGAAGTTATATTTAGTTTCAAAAAATAACAAAATTTAATATTTAAAGGGTTGGCCCTCGATTCGCCGAAAAAATTATCTTGCCTCGATTCGCCATAAATAAGTTCGTGAAGACCGAAATAAAATAAAATTTTTGAAAAAAATAGCTTTAAAATTATTAGGCCAATTAATTTCCATTTTGAAAGCTTTTGTAGCTGTCGGACCCTCGGGGATTCCGAGCAGGCGAACTAAAAGAAGAAGAAGACTTTGTAAAACCCATATTTATTTAAATATTTTTCTTATTTATATTTTATAAGTTGATTGCTGATTGTTCTTAATTTATTAGTGTGATATCATAGTTTTAAAACTATGATATCAATAAAAGATTATGGCTGTAGAGTTGCAGAGACATCATTAGAAGAGGTCGTGACAGCAGAGGTATCGCTGTTTACGACAGTAGCATTTTGTTAATTTTCTTTAGATATCACAGTAATGCTGCTGCATGCAATTTTTAATTTTTCCTAGTACTTATAATCACGGTCAACTAAGTCAAAATTACCACTAGATAACTACGTCAATTTGAATTTAACTCTTTCCTCCTCTTTTTGCAAGTTGTTAATAAATTTTGCTGGAATTGGATGAAGATACTTGCAGAAATCATTTAAATATCGATGACATCCCTCGATTCCATTGATTGTTCGTGGTATACTATCCAGCACAGACTCGACGCAGCTCCAAAAATCAAGGCTAAATAAACTAGGCTTTATATCATCTTGAGAAGTGTTGTTTGCACCAATAAAGTACGCTAAAAAAAAGCTATAAAATGTTTTATATTGTCCTCCTGTAGCAAGGGCTGATTTTTAGATATGATCAGGTCAAAATATTCTCTGATCTCGTTTGTTGGAATAAATGTCAAATTAAGCAAAGAGCGCACAAAATAATTAAAAATCATATCATTTGTATATTTAGTCGCGAGTGAATTTTTCTGCACATTTCTCCATATAGCCCGCCCAAAATGAAAGTTACAGCCTTTCAGCTTTATCCGTGGAACGCAACTTGCAAGCTTTTTATCAGTGCAATTTCAAAATCACATATAATAGTCGAGGGTAAACACACACAGTATTCAAATAATTATTGAAACGCTTGATTATAACTCGACTCGCTCTTATCCGATAAAAGGATATACGCCAATGGATAATTCTTACCAAATATTAAGCCATGGATAGAAATTAGCTGGTAGAATTTTGATGGGACAGATCTAAAAGTGCTATCAACTAGCCATGTTTTATAAAAATTAGTTTTTCTTTGCAAAAGTTGATAAGTATATGATTATTTTTTTAGCATTGCCATACCCAGAATCATGTATTAAAAATGCATCTCCTTTAATAGCCTTTTTATATATATCTGGTATATCTTCGTAAAGAGCTTCAAATGCTCCTAAAGAATGATTTCTTTTTTTTGGTTACGATATTTGTCAGCGATTTCAAGCTTGGCATTATACTTATCATTTCAGGCTCAGTATCTATTATCATAGAAGAGATTATATCAGATCCGGACTCGTATGTTGCTGCTGCTCTTGCCTTAATTTTATATAAGGCAACTAATTTCTGGCATTTAGTTGCCTCATGTTCATGATTATGAGCAAAATTCGAATAATTTGATCATCATCTATATATAAGAAACTACTACATTTTCTATTTTGGCACCTCCATCTTACCACAATACCTTGCCTGTCTGTCTTATTATAAATATAGTTTTCGTGGATAAGTAAGTCATTTCTTCTTTTACTCTTAATTATAAACATAGGGCTTCTGTCGAATCGAGGCAAGATAATTTTTTTGGCGAATCGAGGCGGAACGGGGGAAATTATTTAAAATAAATTGTCACAAGTAGAAGTTATATTTAGTTTTGTCGAATAATTTAATTTTACTTGTTCCTTGGTTGTCCATACGTAGGGTATTTAATTAAATTGAAATTAATAATGTTAATTAAAAATGGCTAAGAGATAGCTACGAAAGTTTCAAACAACAATAAAATTAAATATTTAAAGTAATTTAATGGCTTCGCACAAAGCATAAAATAGCATTTCACTCTTCTTGGATTTGAACCCATACAAAATTCCGCTAAATAAAGCTCTAAATTAGCTCTTCCTCGAGGTATTTTCTCCTTAAAGCCTGTTTTAAGAGCATCCACAGATTTTCCATCAGGTTTGTATGCACACCTGTCACAGGGTCCTTGAAATTCTTTCTATAATTCACAGTATCATGCAGAACGTCAAGATCTTCACTAAAAATGCTCATATACGAACTCTACATATCAGAATGCACCACAGATTTTACTGTAATACAATCGATAATCACTGTCTTTAGTTCGGCCTTGCTTCTTCCGCTGATGCATTTTAATATATAGTGGCCATTGACTGCATAAATAGCACCAAAGAGCCACTGCTGAGGGACCTTTCGTCCACGATGGCATTTCCTTTTGGCAATCACTGTTTCATCAATTTGGACATTGAGCTCATCTCCACCACTCTTTGCAAAACTTAGTTCCAAGCTTTTTTTAAGTGACGATCTAAAAATATTAAACCATTTAGAAGCAGTGTTTTTGTCAAGCGTCAGTGCGCTACTTGTTTCACGCACCAGGCATTCCTCAGAAAATTTGAACATCAGATTCAAAATTTCACTTAGGCTCAGCCGAGACTTTATTAATGCGGTGCCTGTCCTAACAAACGTCTTTCTCCTACAAGACTTGCATCGCCAAATATATCCGTCTTGGTGCGAAACATCTTGTATCATGCTTTTATTAATTTCGCATCGCTCACACATCACCGATTCTCTCAATAGTCCACCACATTGAAGAAACTCTATGGCTTCCAGATTATCCAGCATTCTGTTTCCTTTTAGTTTAAGATACACCATATAGAGGATAAAAAATTCAAACAAAAAGTTGAGTTTAATGTAATCCAGATGTCCTGAGTAGCAATTCTTTTTAAATTTTTAAGCTCATTTCATTTTTTTGCCTCCGCTTCATTATTTTCCCCGATGTCCTTTTCTTTCACTGCCGTATCATCTGTTTTCCCAAGATCCCTTTCTTTCACTTCGGTCCCCTTTTTTCCCCAGGGACCCTTTATTTCATATTTTGTCTCTATTGGCTTATAGATTTTTATATAAACCAATAGGAATTTTAGTTTTGGAAAAACTATAAAAGGATTCTTATTTAAACAAATTATTATGAGTAAGAAATGTTTTATAAATAATCATGTTAGTGATGAGGCGAGCGAGGAGCCTCATCCCGCACTTAACATCAAAAGACCATATGAAGGAAAAAAGCATACAGAGAGTAGCTAATCGATACAGTATAAGAAGCTGTCGTGCAAGATTTTCATTGTTGAGTACATAACTGTTTATCATTGATTACTTGTATCTTCTATGGTGCATTTTTAACGATTTTTCATATAAGCAGATTAGCATAACTATAGATACGACTAATAATACTATTTATGCAGCCTGAAAAGGTTTTAGAAATGCATATAATAGTTACCGAGATCGTTTTGCATACCAACTTAGAGGTATCAATAGAATTGTACAGTGCGATGAAATGGTTCTATCTATAAGAGGAATAATTAGATCACCGACATCGACTGATAAAACGATAAGAGATATAGTATGGATCTTAGGTTGTGTTGATGAAAACGGATAGTTTTTGATAATGAGAATTAAAAATCGGCGGGCAGAGACTATTTTTAGAGTTCTAGAAAATGCAGTGATATCTTTGTTGAAGTTTTATACGGATGGATACCCATCTTATCCTCTGGTGGCAGATAATTTGTATTCAGATCATCATGTTGTGAACCATTCTCATAGTTTTATTAGTGAAAATGGGACCCAAACAAATGGAATTGAAGGTTTCGAAGCTTGTGTAAAAAATTCCCCCCAAAAATATAAATAAATTTTTTTTGATTACCTTAAAGGAGAAAAATATTTTTATGCAGCAAAATATTACAAAACGCAGTAAAATTTGATATTCACTTTGAAAAAATGCAGCAAAATATTATAAAATGCAGGAACTAACCTAACATCTTTGGCCGAGTACAAAAAATGCATTTTAGCGATTTAATCAGAAAATTAAAGAAACATCTGCAAATTGTGAAAGCTCCATTTATTTTCTATTTCTATTTTCCGCTGCCAGCAATGTATTTGATTCAGCCGCTAGCAATTTAAGGCTTCTTTACAATGCATTTTTCAGTGAAATCGTATCGTATTTCACTGATATTGTAAGTATAGGATCTATTACATTGACAAAGAATCGAGAATCTTACGAAAACTCATTGTTAACTATTATTGAGCTAGCTTAGTTTTTCTCGAAACTGGCAGTTAGTATTAATGCTATGTAAACATTGAGATTGAGTTATTCAATCAAATGACGAACTGCAAATATACTGCTATCACTATGTTACTTTAAAATATTACTATTCTCATATCCAGATATCTTATACTGATGCTTTGGCTTTTTAGACAAAAAAACTTAGTTTACGTACTGTCACTTCATAAACTTTTGGGAATGTTCCTAGCATACTCTTAAGCTTTGCTCACCGTCGCCTCGTTATTAGTGTGTGTTGGCTGACCACACGTGGGCTTTTTAGATAAAATAGCGATGCGAGCATATATACTACTTGTTGGCAACTACGTATCGTCTTAGTATGATAACAGTCACTCTATTAACAGACAGCAAGAAAAAAGGTTAACTAAATAAAAATTCTAAAAAATCATAACCTACACAGGAGTTAATGGTTATTTTTAACTTTTTATTTTTTTGCTGCAAATTGTAATAGCTTGCTGCAAATTATTAATGAAAATGTCAGATCTTGCTGCAAGTTGTAATATTTTGCTGCAAAAGAAATCTCTAACCTTTAAAGAACCATGTATGCGTCATGGACCGCCTGCAATAATACTCTCGGACCAAGGCAAAGAATTCACTTCGAAGACAATAAAGCATTTTTGCAACATTATAGGTACAAAAAAATCGTACACTTCTGCTTACAACCCAAAGCGCAATGGTGCGGTAGAGAAGCTGAACAGAACATTGGTTGGACGACTTGCTAAACTATGCAAGAACGATTTTTAACATCGGGATGAGTATCTCGAAATGGCATTGTATTCCTACAGAATTTCACCGATTTCGAAGCTTGGAGTGAGCCCATTTAATCTTTTATACGGACGGGAACCAAGTTCATTTATAATTGCAACAGAAACAGCCAGTGTGTCTAGAACATCTGAGGAAATAATAAGTAATATTGAAGCAAAAAGAAACTCTGCAATCCAAAAGGCGATAGATATCAGAAACATGGAAATAGTTAGAGCAGTAGAAGATAATTCCTCCTTGAATTTGCAATCATTTCAGCCGGGTGAAATAGTAATGAAACTGAAAGAAAAGTATGAAACGGGCCATAAATTAAATGACAAATGGGCCGGGCCTTTTATCGTAGTCAATGTTAAACCGAAGGGAGCTTATACTATAAAAAGTTTATCGGGGGCAACATTCGAGTATAATCAGGCAAAATTAAAGAAATATTATGGTTTTGATGAGGAAGAATGGAAGATTCTCAAGGAGGAAGAGGTGTTGCCAGGAGAGTCACTACTCTCTATAAACTGCACAGGTCCTCGGACCTTAAAAATTTTAATAAAAGTTTTACTTTGCCCACGGAAGCATGAGTGGGAACGATAAAGAGAGAAAATTAAATAAAACTTTATCTAAAAAGGTTTCAGGACCTGGTTCCCAGGTCCCCACAACAGCATCAAACAGTAAAATTTATACTGATGAGCATAAGTCGTATGGAAAACTAAATGAGTTATTTGAAGAGCATTGCACAGTGTGCCATAAGTACGAGTTCATAAATCGGCTTACTGGAGTGAATACCCAGGCAGTAGAGTCCATGAACAATGTTATTAAGATGGAGATTAAGAATAGACAGGGCGTGAAGACAACTTGTAGAGAGAGGTTTTTAAAAGAGTTTTGTTTTAAGTGGAACAACAAAGAGAGGCTTTGGGAAGCTATTCTACATTTAATAAGTGTCAGAGCCCAAGCTCTTGACAATGTTTTTTAGAAAATTTTTAATATAAAAATTTTCACATAGAGTATCCCATGCAAGGTTCGGGAGAAGAGACCTTCGGCAATGCTCAAGCAGGTCGCGCGAAGCAAGAGAATCATTCATTAAATTTTTCGGACGCGAGTATGTTTTCGGGCCTACCCCCTGCGATGCACGGCAAGCTGAATTCAGCCGAAAAGGACCGAGATACCATTAGCAGCGAAAAGTTAATGAAGGAGTCCAGTTCACCTCTAAACGAAATAGCGAACCAACTTAAGCTTCTTACAATTAATAACGAATCGGTAGAATTCACAAGCAAAGGAGAAGTTTCGGGCTTAAAAATGAGAATAGAAAAACTTAAAAGCGTTTCTTTACAGGACCCAATTGAGTGGGGAGAGACACTAAAAGAGATATTCGTCATGTGCGAGTATCATACCCCCGTAGGGATATGATGGTGCCATTTAAATAAAGTAAGTAAATAGATTTATTGTAGCTCTCACCCTTGGCATCCATGCCCCTCTAGGTTATTTTTTCTTAAATAGTTTGCCATCACCCTTTTTTATTACTGATAATATTAGTAATAAAAAAAGTGATGGTTAAGCTGAAGATGCCTGAGAAGGCATGACAGCGAGATAAATGAACCCGTAAAATAAAAAATTTATTTGAAAAATCTCATGGCTAACGGATTATGGAAGGCGATATACAATGAAACCTCAGATTTTCAGGGCCTTTTAGACAGACTAGTACGACTTAAATATAACAAGACACTTTTTCAGACAGTTTTGTGCGAGCTTAAAGAGATAGACTTAAAGGATTTCAACAAGTTAAGAGATTATTTTGAGGCAATTAATAAAATGTCCTTAGTTGCAAATATGTGTGTCCCTAGGTCAGAAGCTCTTACATTGAGAGAAAGAAACGATTTTCTATTGAAAGGATTACCGAGATGGGTCAAGGAAGAAATTGCCAGAAACGAGAATAAACCATGGCCAGAAATAATAGACTTGCTAGAACGAATCGAAACAATAAGATCTTCAAATTTGCCATAAGGATTGCATATCAAAAGAGAATTGAAAGGATCAAAATGGTGTTCTTTCCATAAGACTACAACGCATAATTCAAGTGAGTGCTTCACACTAAACAATAAAAATCAAGGCCGGACGGAAAAAAGAAGTTCCGCAAACATACTTTTTGAAAAGGGGAGATGCCTCGAAGAACCCGTGGTCGAAGTTTTCGTGAAAGAGAAGAGCATAAAAGCATTAATAGACACTGGAGCTGCATCAAGTTTTATTTCGGATCTTCTGTGCCAGAAGCTAAACATCGAACCTGTTAGATGCGATAATAAGAAAACAATTTTTATGGCGAACTCAACTAAGGTTTGGATCGATAAAATGACAGATCTGAAGTTCAAATTTGATCGAATTCCAAAAACTTATTACAAAATGACGGTATTCGTTATGACAGACAGTCCATTCGACATCATAATCGGAACAGAATTCACGAAAAGGGCAAATATCATGATTGATTTTGCCAAAGCCAGCATTAAAGTGGATGGGCATGAAATATACTATCAAGATGAAGAACGTATCAAGGCCATTTTCCGCCCCCCCCCCCCAAATTGAAATGATAGCAGAGAAAAAATATAATAAGAATCTATGTTTTAGTAACAAATTAAAACTTTATAATGTGTATAGGCACTTTAATACTTTTGTAATGTAGTTTTAATCAATAAACTAAACTATAAATTAAGAAGCATTTAATAATCCATGCAGTACTATGAGACTTCGTTCGCGAAAATAGTTTTTCTAGCATATCTCATTAATTAGAGATGCAATGCATGTTTTTTTACATCCATTCATCCTTTTGATTGGATTTTTAAGTTTATTCCAAAAACTTTCGACATTTTGAGTATGCACCCCAGTTGTTGGATTGACAAAATTAACAGAATGATTGACAGTTCCATTCTCAAATCCTGCTTTTTCTTGAATTTTACGATAAGCAGCCCACTGATCACTATGAATTATAGTTCCTGGAAGACATTTTGCCTGAATAATTGGGAATAAAGTTTCTGCGTCTTTTTTCTCAACAATTTGCACAAAAGCTTTGCCTGGTGTAAATGATGTGTCGACAATTCCAAACACCCAGATATCTTTTGACCTTTTCCCCAGATTATATTTGGTTTTGTGGTTCATTTTAGATTCATCGATTTGGCAGATGATTCTAGGCCCACCTAGAGTTACATTCATACTGACAAAGTATCCGCTTACCAGCTCCCTCAATATTTTATATATCTTCTTAACGTGAAAATCTCTCAGCAAGCTGCAGTTCTGCTTGTCAGTCACCCAGCCAAAGACAATCAAATAAACGTCGACCAAAGATATATTAAACTGTTCAAAAAAGCTGCCAGTTCTTATACTCATAGTTGTTTTATAACTAGAGCAAGCTGCATAACGACAAACCCATTGATATCCATCTTTAATAGCAGCTCTTTTCCTCATGATCATTGGCCTCTCACACTTTTCGCAGTTTTGGTGAGATTTTAATAAATTGAGACCTCTGAAATACTCAATGATCTCTTCTTTACTTTTTGTCTTGAGTAGGATTATATCCTCCATTTTGGTATCCATGGGGTAATTATTTAAGGTCTTTTTTGTGTTACCTAAGGTAAATTTTTATGGGCCATTTTCCGCCCCCCCCCCGGGGCGGAAAATGGCCTTGATCCATGAATGCTACTAACAATTGTGTCAAGCAGAGCATGCCATTTCTACTAGGAGGGCATTTGAGCATCAGTGTGAATAAAAACCAGGATAGGGATATGGAAAATGAAAAAAATTCATTGATAGGCTTGAGAGCAGAATAAAAGAAAACATTGAAAGCATAATGAAAAAAATAAACATAAATATAAAGAGCATGGCACCTATAAATCACTAAAATAAAAGCGGCAGTACAGCATTGTGTGATAGGGGTGACCCCATATTTGCATCAGCCCGGGCTCCTTGTCAGTTTTGGAAAAAGAGCAACAGCCAATAGTCATTTTCCTGACATAATGCCAGAGCCTTCACTACTATTAAAATACCACAGCACCGAATATCTTGGATAACAAAGTGAGTAAATAACTTTTTTTGATAAAATTTTATTCTTAAAGCATCTTGGCTTTGGGTATTTTCTAATTATTACTGCAGGTCTCTTTTTACAACCATACTTGCACAAAATAAAACAGTTAGCCTTTCCTTAGAAACTTGTAAACTTTGGTCAGTGGTAGTTTCGACTTCCTGCCAGGCGAAAGGTCACGGGTTCGATTCCCGATGGGGTTAAAATCCCATAAATTTGGAAGCCTAAATAAACGTAGCGCTGACACCATTGCCTGTACAACATGGTGCTTCGGTAATCGAAGCCTAGAACTTCGTCTCTGCCAGCCGTAGCAGAGCTCTAAATGGCCGCATTAGGAAGACCCACGGGAGTGGCGAACCAAAACATGCCCGACTTACCAGTAGGGCATGAAACGAAAGCGTCAGCGACCTAAAGCGTGCTATGCAAGGAATACGTGGGAATGGAAACTCCCTATAGGCGCGACTGGTAATTCTAAACCCGGTATGCAAGCGGAGGCCCTGTCCAGGCGTAAAGCTGTAAAAGCCCAAGCCCGAGCTGTGTATGCAACCCTCTATCTACGGGAAACCGGTGGCTGCTCACTAGAGGGCTCTAACCTATGCATGGGAAAAATAGTCTGTGCATGGAAGAGGCAGGAATCGAAGCACGAAATGTGTATGATCGGGCTATAGCCCAGACTGGGTGGTGATATCAATGCTATAGTTAGTTTGACGTGGAGTTTTCAGGACTGCCCTGCAGTGATTTCTCCACGGTTCTGAGTAGCAACGTTACCCAGTTTAAATATTTTATTTGGCGCATGCCAGCTAAGATCCCTGTGATCTTTTTTTAAACCATGGCAGCTATCACCTTTAAATGCCAATGCTTTACCTAGTAATATCTTTAAAAAAGAACCTGTTTCATCTGCATTGAATATGTCATGTGGGCTATAATTTTGTTTTCCTTAAGCGATAATTTCAACTGTAAAAACAAAAAGTAGCAAATTGGGACCGGATTTGTCGTCCTTAAGCAAAAATTGTTCTTAAGCGGACTTTACTGTAGTGTACTTTTATAGGTGCAAAGGGGTTAAAAGGGGTTCTATCATTTTAATGACTATCACAACAGTAATACCTTCTTTGTTTCCGGCAACTCATAAGAAGAAGATCAGCACGCTATCATCAGGTACGACAGTGTTTAAAGTTTTATTACTCATTTGCCAGCCCTGCAGAATGTGTGCCACAGCGAAACGTGGCGAGCCCCTATAGTTGTTTAATAATTTTCTACCCAGTGGTTTTCATAATGAATGATATACACATAATCCATTCGTGGTTAGTCTTTTTAGGCCGGTCTCTCTTACCCTTGGGACTTGACTGATAAAAGATTGAAATTAAGCATAAAAACTGTAAATAACTTAAATTACTTTATTTGTTTGCTTGGATTCGAAATAAACATCTTCATGCAAATATCTGCTTTCCTGGCACATTCAGGGTTCTTAGTTCTGCAAGGCTTAAAGTGTTCGCAGTTTTTCCTCCAATATTCAAAAAATCGCTCTGAAAATGAGTCATTCTCATTATTTGCCATCGTGAATCCGAATAATGTTATTGCTGCTATTGCCAAACACAAAACGAACTGAACTACTTTTGCGATTCTCATATTAAGAGTAAATTTTGCAAAAATTTTAAGATCGGTACAAATCAGGTCTACATTTATAAAATTCATTATATTTTAACTGCCTCTAAAAGAGAATATGCACTGCAATTTTGTTGAATTTTCATCTTTTCTTGGATATACTATGCTTCATATTACGTGGTATAATGACATCATTTGTCAAAAATTTATTGCAAAAGAACAAAGTGAAGAAAAATGAAAAACAACTGAAAAATAGAAGTGGTAACTATTCATACATAGAACATTATGTAGACAAAGATCACACATGGTCATATATTTGTTCATCGTTCTTTATTCCTAGTTTGTAAAATGAGTGATCAAATCAACCATCAAAATTAATTTATTCATTTCAATAGGAGCACTTGCTTTTCCTTGGCATTCAAACAACAACACCAACAACTCTTTAGTTTGAAATACATTATCCTCAACAAAGAGCATCATAATTTATCGTTTCATTAACTTAACTGTAGAGCTATTCTTTAATAAAACCATTTACTGTTCGCATTGATATAAATACCATTGTATAATTTCACACTGGTCTGCTTTTAAATGCAGTATTATAACAAACCATCTGTCGTCTGTAGCTAATAAATGCTGCACCAGTACACAGAATCAAAAATTTCTTGTTATAACCTGTAAAAAAGACATGGCCATCTACTCCCTTTAAACAATAAACATGATTTTAATACTGTTATTATATTCACCGTCTCTATAGAACGCATGCCATTGTATAAAAAAATCAGTTTTAATAAGCTTTACATTATACTCTCAGCAATAAACTGTCATACATTTATTTTACAGACAAATTCAGTTAGACTAAAGTTCATAGTTGCCACTACTTAGGTCTTGTTTATCTTAAACCAGTCTAGTAAACACAAATTTATTTGCTTATGTGCTTTATTGAAGTATTTCTATATATTTAGGCAGAATATCGTTATTAGTAGCCCCTCATACAGCCCTGTTTCATGATTTAAAAAATACTGTTTTGCAAAGTAAACAATGCTGAAGATATTCATTCTGCGTCAGGTGCTAGGAGAAAGCTTCAAGTATTTTTCACATGCAGGAAATGAGCTCCATAATCGTGAGAACCTTGAGCTCGAGAAGATTGCGCCAGATTCTGTGAGGAACTACAACCTTTTCAAGATAATCGCCACAAGTGACAAAGAACCGCTTGTTTTTCGGGCATATAACCATCCGTACCACTCCCGTGTAAATATTTCTGAGGATTTCTGTTTTTACCGAATAAGAAATAATGCGAAGTATAAAGGGTTTAATATTTGTTCTGAGACTCTGCTCAAGCACGGCGAAGAGGAGGACACAGGCGAAGAGAGTTTTGCAGAGGAGGCACCATTCACGCTAAATGTATTTGTTTTCAATGACTTTTTCAGGGCCAACCATTATAAGGAAAAGATCTCATCAGAAACCAGAGATATTTTTAAAATTGTCAACAGGATTTTTAGAGAGAGTGGCGCCAAGATATCGGTGAATGTCACAGGCAGCCTGAGCATTATAAACAAAAGGCCCTTTGCGGATGGAGGGGATCCAATATACGGATTCAGGAGGCTGGCAGACACGATCAGATTCAATCCATACAACAACAAAACGCCACTAGCAAATGCAGATCTTGTCATACTGCTAAAAGAGAGAAAGATAGAAATTAAAAAGGAAATATCTGAAGCTGAGGATGAGGAGTCTGAGAGCGAGACCCAGATAAACTACCACGGAAGCTCTTTTTGGGGCGGTGCAAGCTCTCTCGCGAGTTCATATGCAGTGGTCTCGGCTGCCTTTACAGAAAGCAGGTATTTTATTGCCAAAAAGATAGCTCATGAAATTGGGCACTCGCTGGGTGTACGACACGACAAAGAAAAGGGACATCTGATGGAGTCTCGTACGTGCAAGCACTGCGCAGATGCGCACAGAGTATTTAGCCAAGAATCTCTCGAAGCGATGGAAATGTTCTTGAAGAAGCACAGAGCCCTGTTTGAGAAGAATAGCCAAAGCAAAGTAAACACACTGGATGGCCCAATTAGGGACAAAATGGCAGCGAGAAGGTACATAAATAGCAAAAGAAGGCACACGTATCAGGACATCGTGAATAAACGGCTGCAAGGGAGGGAGCCAGAGAATGCATCTCTTACGTATTATCTGCTGCTAAGCCTGATTATCTATGGGATGGGAGTAACTGTTGCTGCTTTATACATTAAATAAGATTTAATTTATAGTCATTGTAACTGTTTGCATGTTATTAATAGCTCGAGCTTTTTATAAATATTCCTCTTTAATAAACGCAGTAATATAAGCGATTGTGAGCAAAATCATAAGCTACTGGTTGTACACTCTCGCAGCAATATGCTAAGAGAGCAAATGGTTCAAGATATTCACTATTTTCATGTCTCTTGATATGTACAGGCCTGTAACTTCCAAGCCTTCTCCTTGGCTTGATCTCGTGACTTCGCTTGAAAAAATAAAATTTTTGCTATAAATATAAAATTTTTATTGTACCCTCGTCCCACTAGTCAGGGTGTGTTGATTGTTCGATTTATCCGTTACGAGTGTGATACAGTGCCTTACGGCCTTTTATAAGCAAAGAGTTTTATTTACTGTTAAGGCATTCATAAGTGTTATACATTTTTATAAATTTTACAGCATGGCTGCAAGGAAGATTCATTTTTCATAACTGTTGGATCGTTATATTATTATTAAAGACTTCCAATAGTTTATGCTTGTCAGCTACTTAAATTGTGCATGCTACTTAAAATGTGTTGCTACTAAAATGTACATGATATAACAGAAAAATAACAACCTTTACCGCCTGAGGCTAATGTTAATGCATTATTCTCTAGAATAAATTGCTAAATCATTTTAACTGCTGCATTTTGTTCATTAAGAATAACATACATATTCAACTACAGACATATTTAAAAGAAATAAACGCTTTTTATAAAATGTTGGTCTTATTCTAACCTCATCTCATTAAAGAGAGATACTCTCGAAGACAGGGTAAAATTTTTACAAAATTTTTAAATATTTTAGAGAACAGTTTGGTATAACGTTTGAGATTCTTTTATGAACATCAAATTCCACCCAATCTGCTTGGTCTTACTACCAAATATAATTGGCTAATAGTGCTTTTTAATTGATGCTACTATACATCTTTATAGCCTGATTTTTGCATTTAGCAGTTATTTGGCGGAATCCAGCCGGGTGCCAGATAATGATGACATAATTTCAGCAAAAATAGCTACCAGTAAAAATAGCTACCAGTAAAAATAGCTACCAGTAAAATAAAAGTTCAAACATGTATCCGTATCATTTTAAAAATGGTGTCTAAATATTCATTTGCATTCAAATAATCTTGTTGTGCTACAAAGTCTAGTTTATAATATTTTATTTCAGACAAGCATATTCTTCTCTTCAAGCTTCAAGTAGCTCAGGGCCTTTAGATAGTCTTCACTCAGCTCCGCATACTTTTCCTTAATAATCCTGTATATGTCATTTAAGCTGCTATCACAGGCTATTTCCATTCCTCTATAACGCAATATGCCGTTTAATATCTGCTGTTCTTTGATAAAGTCCTTTTCTAAGTTGTTTTTGATCATTAGGAGAATTTCACCAAGCTCCTCTCTGCCCAGGCCTCTTATAATAATCTCCATATCCATCTCCTTCAGATTGTCCTTGTAAAGAAGCATTTTCTTGTAGAAGTTGCTTTCCAGGTCTGTTTTAAAGTTCTTATCAAGATCCTCTTTGTGAGAAGCGTTTGCACTACAACTGCCCATATAAACTTGTGAGGCATCAGCACCACTCAACTGGGCTATTTTCCCGTTGCTAAAATAAGAATTATTGGAAAGCAGATGCACCTCATTGCACACATCCAGCAGGCCGATAAACTTCAGGTCATCCATAAAAACAATGCTTTTCAGCATTTTGTTCATCTCAATTCTTTCAATCTCTTCGCCGCTAACGACATCAATCAGGCTCAGGACATTGCTGTTAATAACCCCCATTATTTTGCCGCTGTTATCCAGACAGAATTCTTCACCCTGATATTTTTTGTATTTGTCTCCGCAGATTACAGAAATGGTGCTGCTGTTTTTAAAGACAATGAGATTGTCCACCAGCACGAGCTTTGTGTCTTTTATTGTTCCAGGATTCATGCCACTTAATATACCACCATCTCCAGCAACTCTATATGCCTTTGTCTCCTCACCACTGTAGTTGAATATCCTTAAATGACTCTCATCCAGAAGCACTATTTTCTCGTTGTTGAATACGCCATCTATAAAGTTTATTTGCTTCTCAAAAACAATACGGTTAGAAACTAAGTTCATTATCATCACCCGCTCATTATACGCGCCCATGAAGTACTCCTTGTAGATCCTGACCCACTTGAATCGCCTGTCTACAATAAAATTCTTCTTTCCGTCATTTTTAATGTTAAACACCCCGTTTTTCCCGTATATTAAAATCTCGCCATTAATATCGTATTTTTCGATCTCTGCATTGCGCATGAGATAGCAGTTCTGCTCGTCCCTGTAGATGCTCATCCTGAAGATCTTGCTGTCCCCCACCAGCACCATAGTGCGATCATCCTGCTTTTCGATGCTTCTTATCGTTTCTTTCATCATTTCTCTTTTCTTCAGTACTTTAAGATTTTCAATCTCGTATATTTCAATGGCATCCGCAGATGTAACAACAAACATCTCTGGATTTATAAATGCAGCTGAAAGGGCCCTTTCCCTCATAAAGATCTCTTTTTTGGTCTCCAGATCGTACATAAAGAGTTCCTCGTTCCTTATTATCAGCAGGTATTTATCTATTGATCTCAGCAGGCAGTTCTTAACGCAGGATTCTTTTATATCTTTTATATTAATATTATTAGTATCATTATTAATATCATTCTTGATACCAGCCTTGGTTATGTAGTTGTCCAGCTCAAGCACCGTTTTGTTCTTTTTAATATTCATTATTTTTATTTTGCCGTCAGTGCCCATAAAGGCAACGATGTCCAAAAGACCCGTCTGGCAAAGCGCTGCAATTTCCATTCCCAAGTTAAAGCTGAAAATGATCTTTTTAGAATTGATATTAAAAATATCCACTGCACCAGACCGGTGGCATATGAGGATCTTGTTGATATACGTGTGTGGATGAAGAATATCAATGATATCATCACTGGCTCTTTCCAGTTCATACTGGTGCGTAAGAATAACATTGTTGAAGGGACTGACCGCATTACCAAACTCATCAACAGCAGTATCCTCAGCGCCCGTATTGGCAATATCCTGCTCGTGGAATGTGTAGAACGAGAGCTCTGAGTGTGTGCCCAGCACTGCCATCTGGTCTCCAAACTTCACGATTTTTTTAATCTGCTGCATTTCCCTCAGTTCCTGTGTGAAAATAACCTCGCCTCTGTTTACGATGGAAATGGCATTTTGATGGGCAACAAATACTTTGTGCGAGTCGTAAATGGCATCTGCAACTGGCGTGTCGAAGACAGGCCCCAGGAAGTGCAACTGCAGGCTCTGTAGCGAGTATATGGCAAAGGAGTTTTCAGACGGCACCATGATGTATGGAATATCGTTTATTGCGCGTATCTGTGGGGGAATTACTGATGTGAATGATGTTGGTGTTCTGTAGTACTGGAACATCTTGGATTTAGAGGATCCGATAGCCAGTGGCATTCTGTGGCAGATAAAAATTTTAAAATAAAATTCAGCAAAATTCTCAGTTTCTATTTTTTATGGCACCATATAGAAGTGAGCATGGTTATAATAATACTCTTTTATTGCTAAATGATGAAGTGCCCAAACTAACACCATACTATAAGTTATTACAACAAGGATAAAACATGCCGTAGCAATACTAAAGATGAGAGGCACTGTCTCGTCTTTAAAAACAATAGAATAGCATTAGTTAGTTAGATATTTAATTCAAATAAAATTTGAAGCTCTAAGAGAGAGATTCTATTAAAGCTTTAAATATTCAAAAGGCATTTCCCAACAAGTCTAGAATATACCAGAGTCTTTACTAATTTAAGCCTATATGAATGCCAAAGCACCGAATATTTCGAAAAACAAAATGAATAAATTATTTTTATTAAGACTAGAATGAGTGCTATAGACAATTATTATAAATAGTTCAGATATCTTGTTAATTATATTATACTGGAAAGTATTGTTGTTATGCAAATCTTATCATGAATTTAGAAAGTTCAGATCTCCTATTAATTATAATTGTTAACAACAGATTGGTGGTTTAAAAGAATATTTAATGACATGAGGGTAAAAATATAATAATATGTAACAATAATTCTAGAAAAATAAACTTCTCCCTGCTGTATTACTTTATTCTTTGGATGTAAAAATTTTGTAATTCGCATTCCCATGAAGACAGAAAGAGAGGTAAAAATAAACGAAACAGTCAAACAGGCTGTGCAGGCACTGGTCGGTCTTCTGTCCACTTCATACGGGCCAAAGGGCCTTGATAAAATGCTTATCAAGGACAACAAGCATGTTGTTACCAACGATGGGGCAACGATAATGAGCTACTACACCACACACCCGATACACCACATACTCAGCGGTGTCAGTGCTGCGCAGGACACGAACTGCGGTGATGGAACGACTTCTGTTGTTCTTCTTGTGGGCTGCCTGCTTGAGAAAATGATGGCTCTTAAGGAGCGTGGAATTCATCCAGCCAAACTGGTGGAGGCGATGGAAGTAGCCAAGAAACTGGCACTGAAATACATAAATTCTGTAAGAGTGGCGATTGGAGAGGATGAGTTTGTGAATGTGGCACTTACGAGCCTTAATTCCAAAATAGCCAGCAAATCAACAAAGATGGCAGAGATAGCGGTGGATGCCCTTAAATACGGCGAGAGAGAAAAGACAAAAATAATAAAGAAGACGGGAGGGAACATCGATGACATTGCGCTGTACAACGGTATTTTAATGAACATGCAGGGGAAGATACCCGAGGGAAGACAGAAGATTCTGGTGCTGCAGTTCTGTCTCTCAGCACCGAAAACAAATATCGATTCTAAAATTATAATAAACGATTATTCTCTGATGGAAAAATTTGTAAAGGAAGAACGGGAATATATCATTAAACTAATAAAGGCAATTAAAAAGAGCGGGGCAACACTGCTGGTCATCCAGAAGAGTCTTCTGAAGGAGTCAGTGAATGAGCTGGCAGCACACTTCCTGGAGCGCCTGGGAATAAGCTACGTACAGGGGGTTGAGCGCAAGGATGTTGAGTATCTTTGCAGCTGCTTGGGAGTTTCAGCGGTGAGTGACGTAGAGCTGATTCCAGAGCCTTTGGAAATTGAAACTGAAAAGGCAAATGGAATGATGATGATAAAGGGCTATGGGCGCACGGTTGTTGTAAGCGGATGCGATCAGATGGTTGTTGACGAGGCAGAGCGCTCGCTGCACGATGCCATGTGTGTCATACGCTCACTGAAAGACGAGCCCTTCATTGTACCGGGCGGGGGTTCGATTGAGACAGGCATTGCCGTGGAACTGGAGCGCTATGTCGGGCCTCAGTCGCTTATTTTGGGAGAACTGGCTGAGGGCTTCCTTGGAATGCCGCACTTTTTGGTGCAGAATGCAGGGATGGGATCTCTGGAAATTGTTTCACAGCTCAAGAAAAATATTTCAACGAACCACAACTTCGGAATCAGCCTGAGAACAGGCTACATTTCAGACATGGTGAATGATGAAACGGTGATACAGCCATCGGTTGTCTCTAAGAGCATGGTGAGTCTGGCAATCGAGACTGTGCAGACACTGCTGAGGATAGACGATGTGCTTCCTACCATACAGTAAAATATTTAGTATCTTTAGTTTTTAAAATAATTAG
>JALPMN010000558.1:0-18914 GCA_024243835.1 Enteropsectra breve | reverse complement strand
ATTGTGATGATAGATAAATGTGTTAGTTGATTAATAATTTTTTTGGTATTTTTGCTATTGACGAACTAGAGTGTTTGCGTGACGAAATTGGTTGTTAACTTGACGAACTGGCATGAAAAATGCTGTATATAAGTTATAAAGACGGGAAGCAATCTTTTTCGCCATATAGAAGAATGCCAACGTACGGCTTCCATAACATTAGCATAACACTTCTCGAGGTTATCGCTAAAATGTCCTTCTTTAAAACCAATATCATTGGAAGCTTTAGTGATATAATAGCAAAGCGCCTGTCCAGCAGTATCATCTCTTTCAGTACATGCTGAAGCGTCAAATGATGGATCATCGAGCATTTTATCATATTCGCTTTTTAACTTGCTTTTGAAGCTTTTTGAAGCTAAAATAAATTTCACTGCTGTGTCTACCGATACATAATTTTTGCTTTTCAGGCCTGGCATCGGATTTGCAACTGGGGCTGCTTCTTCAACAGCTGCTAGCACAACCTTTACCAGGACACAAAGATAACTTAATGGTTTTAAGGATCTCAGCATCTAAAATCATTATTTTTTTATAATATATGCATGTAATTAGAAAATTAATTAATTGATCATATTCTATCAATACCTATGTGCTCAGTGATTTATACGCCAAAAGATGTTATGATGGACGAAGTATCATTAATGACTAGTTTTATTTCTTGAGATACAAATACAACCAATGTACAAGGACTGTCTATCTACATAGCTGTAAATTTAATTTAATTTAATTAAAAGGCATGATAATACTAAAACGATATCTAGATAGAGAAATTGGCAATTCTTTGCCAAAGAAACAGACTGTGAACAACATTCGATGGTATCCAAGGCTATAGGAATGCATGTGTCACAATAGATGAAAAATATTCTGAAAATAAAATCCTTTTGCTCCGCTGCAACAGAACTTGTAAGATTGTAAATTGTTTAACAACTCTATACAAAAAGGTTTTACTTTGATTTCAGAAAAGAGTGGACAACTAGTATTATTTACGCGCTTATGCATTTGTGTCTTTTAAAGGAATTGTTAAAAGATGAAGTACCAACGCTAACACTATTTATTGACATTAGGGGTATAAAAATACAAATATTTAACAGAATTCATAAATTCATAAATTTTTTAATAAAGTATCGTTATAAGCTTCAATAACCGAGAGCGTTATCGCAGATCATTAATAATATTTAACTGCACGGTTTGATGAATTATTACCCATGCTACGTTTTCTTACTTACCCAACGCATTTTTTCAGAAATTCCTGGAAAACATTTTTTGAATATGATTGAAATCTCTAGAATATCTTAAATGATTATAAATGCATTAAGTTTATAAGTTTCACTTACTAATGTGTATCACATGGAAAAGCCATGTATTTACAACCAAAGTAATTGACATCAATAACCTTATAAATTATTTGCTCAAGATACCACTCTTAACAATTTTACTTTTATTAGATGGTTTTAAGAGCATGTTCTGAAAAAATAAATGCTTATTTATAAAATATTTAATATTAGATTCACAAGCATCTACAGATATTTCTTCTCTCTGAGATATTTTTTCATATAGACAAGCTGGCTTATGTTTCCTATAGCATACGCAAGAAGCAAAAGAATGCTTTCAGCATTGTGTAGATCACTGTGCCCTGAGATTTTCCATTTTGCTGGATACCAATTTGGAAGATGCTCAAGTGCGTATATCGCTGGCTATATCTGGGGCTTTTTGGAAACGTCCTTGTTGAAGGTATCGAGTTTGCTCTCAAATTTTATTTCAACCATCCCCAACAGGCCATCTGCTGCACTGTCCCCAGGTGCCTCCTTTGAGCTAATAATCACGTCTGCCTCCTGAGACTTAGAATTGCTGAATGAGAAATGGTACTCTTTATCCACCTGCTCATTCCGTACATAATTTTGCACAGAATTTTGTTCTCTGTTTTGCTTATGATCTCTACCTTAAAATTGGCATGTGCACTGGGCAACACCTTTTAGTGATAAATTATTATTTAATTTGTCCCTGTGGACATAACATGCAAAATATCTTATAAATATGTCTTTAAAATACATTATTAAAAACTAAACGAATTAATAAAATACTAAGCTATTTTACTCCTCTCTTGGCTCATCGGCAGAATGAGTCTTGGCCCATCTTCCCTTTCTATATCCGGCAATGGAGCTGAATGGATTAACCTCAATATGTCCCTCATTCTCACTGCGCACTGTCATGGATGGCTTGTTCACAACGCTTCCCTTTATTACAATGTGGCGGTGGGTAATCAGATTACGTGCATGGTGGATGTTTCTGGCAAGACCAGCCTTAAGCACGAGAGTCTGGAGTCTTCTGCTCAGATAGTCTGAAAGCTCAAAGTTAAGAACATTTATGAGATTAGCCCTGATATCAGCCTCATCATTGAAGTCTACACCACTGATCATTCCTTCCTTGTACAAACGGTCAAGAATGGCTCTGCCCTGTGTGATGAACTCCTTCTTGTTTGTGGAGGTGAGCAGCACTCTGGCCCTTTCCTTGTCCTTCTTGGCACGGGTAAGATGTGTCCACAGCTCAGTCTTGTTCTTGAGACCGTATGTTCCGATAAGCTGGAGCTCCTTTACAAGACGTTCCTTCTCCCATGGATTTCTTGGTGTGGTGGCGATAGACCTCTGTCTCTTAATTCCTCCCATTTATGGGCAAATTTTTTATCATTGGAAAATTTTGTCGCTTAAAATTTTTGCCGCTTAAAATTTTTACAAAAGTAAATTGCAAACTGTTGCGGTAGAATGAATAAATATGATCATTAGAACTAACATTAATAAAGAAAGTTAATAGTTAATATAACGGGCATACACGTTTGTTTGTTTTATTAAGAGCTTAAGCAATAACTTTTAAAATATATATTCTTTGCAGCACTGGCAAAAAGATGCAAGGCTTTCTGTTATGGAATTATTCAAGCTAAATGACCATTGTACTATTTAAGGCTCCAATTTTTCGAATATTAACTTTTTGCTTATTGGAGGTAATGATATTTATCTAAATTATTTGCAATTATGTATGTAATAGTGACAAAAATAAATAGACTTTGTTTATATATAATAGACTTTGTTTATATATGCTGCTATTATAAGAACTAGAATATCACATTTATTTAAGTTGTTCCTTGGATTGAGTTACAATATTTTTCTCCTTTCCCTATAAGGAGCATTGTTATGGACTGTTTCATACGATATCTGTTAGTACTAGTTCGATGTACTATTGTATATCCATAAAATTCTTTCTTTTTCTAATTTTCTAATTTTAAACTACTGTAATCAAATGTAAAATGCCATTTCAGAACAAATGCTTAAAATCATACCATAAATAGAGTTACATTATTTATTTCATTGGACTATTTATAAACAAATAATAAATAGTGTAAATAAAATAGCCCTATGGAAAGAAACCTACTAATTATTTATACTATAGAAATACTGTATGACCTGAATAAATCCATTATCGGAAAAAATAAAGAGATAAATGAAGAGTATTTGAGCGAGGTTGAGGAGCATTTGAGTGACAATAAAAACTATTTCAGCGATGCAATATGGATCATTCTGCTCTCAAAGCTGTTCATGGGCCTGATAATGATGCTCTGTGCGGACAGCCTTGGAATGACGCCTGCTGTGCTCTTCGTTTCACGCACCATTGAGACTTTTCTCAGGAACACTGAAGGTGTAAATTTTATATTTGAAAATATTTATCCGAGAATAGCGAAGATATTCAGTTCCAACAGGGAGTTATTCGATGCGGGAGGCCTAATAGACAAACTGGAAAACTTCTCTGACCTCTTGATGTACATCAGGTTCCCTTATTTTATTGCATCGGTTCTTTTAGCTATGCTGGCATTTTCTCTTTACAACATCCTGAAGTGGGTGATGATCATCGTTGGATCGCTGCTTGTATCAGAGAAGATCCTGAGGAGCTTCCTTGGGCCAGGGGTTGGCCCTGCCATCATCGTGTTGGGGGCACTTCCCATGGTGTTGGTCAAGTACTTTGCACTGAAGAAAACCTGGTCATTGGCAGGCGTTCTGATTTACACGGTGCTAGGCAGCTGCTACGTGGTTGGTGCATCGAAGATAATTTTTAAGGAGAGCCTTTCGAACATGAGTGATTCAAATGTTCTTAAAAACGCATTTGCAGATGGCGGGCAAATGCTGCAAGCAGGGCTGATTTTAACCAACCTCGCATTGCAGCTGCTTAAAACAGTCTTTGGCAGAAAGAAAGAGGCGAGAGCACGGTACTCAATGATTCAAAGCAATAAATAAGATGTGAAATAAATGCCTATGTTTTAGTTAAAAGCTTATTGTGACTGTGTTTGTCAATTTTAGAAAATAAAGTTTGCTTATTGTTCGCAGCTTGGCTCATAAAAGAATAGACTCATTAATGTCATTCATATAAAGCTTTAGTATATTTATAATTTATTTTCTTAATTCCTGCTTTTTTATCATGATATGAATCAAGTAATATTGTTATTCGAGCCATCATTTATAAAAGGAATAGTTGTTAATGGCTCTTAAAGAGTGAAGCTAGCTTTAAAAGCAAAACATACTAGGGATTTATACTTTTAGTTTATAAAAATAATACACAGTGGTTATTATAATTTGGATTATAAAATAAAAATCAGATCACATCATCATGTTCGGTCCTGCATATACCTATCTTTTGATATTATAGATGAATAAGAAAAATAATAACCCAATTTTAGAATATTCTCTAATAAAAGTACGTGGCTTTCTTATATTTTGGTATTTTTTCTGCAGTTATTGCTGTCATATTCAATTTCAGCCCGCCCTCAATTGTTTACTTATAAACCCTTCTTTTTATGAAGCCCACTAATGGAAGTAACAAATGACGGCTTTGCATTCAAAAGAAGGACATCCACTGGGATAAGACCAGCAAAGCATACAGGGCCATGTGCTAGTGCCAAAACTACAATCGAACCGATGCCCGTCAGGGGAAACGATTCTCTCTTTGATTTGGACGGCTTTATTTTCAAAAAGCTTGGAAATTCGAAAGATTCAAAGAAAAAAATAATAAAAAGTTCTAATAAAAATTTGAGCAAAAAAACTGCGGCCAAAAGAAAGCCAGTTGAAAATGACAATATAAACAAAGTAAATACTAATCTTACTGTAAATATCAAAAAGCCGGCAGTGCAGAACGAGCCTATTATAAAAAATAAGAATAAGAAAAACGATTTTAAAATAAAAATTAGTAGCAGCTTCAGCCGAGACAACAGCGCTAGCAATATCGCTGCACCGGAAGAAAGCCAGTTTGTCTTTAAAAAGGTGAATAAGAGGGTCAGGATAGAAATGGATGAGAACATAGACTTTTCTACAGATTCTATTGGAATGGAGAGGATCGAAAATCCGATGGAGGATTCTAAGGAGATAGATAACAGTATTAACATCGAGGCCCTTTCGCCAGCGACAAACACCGAGGGCATTTCTTTGGCCAAAAACATCAAGTACGTTTCATCATCTGAGGCCGCTAAGGATGCTCCCCATGCAGATAAAATTAAAATTAGTAAGCCGTCTGATATCTATAAAAACCTTAAATCTGAAAATGTAAATGAGCTGATCAAGGAGTGTGTGCTTTTTATGAAAGACGGCAAAAAATATTCAAAGGAAATAGTAAAACACTGTGAATGCAATTATTTCTCAGACATTAATTATGACAGAGAAATAGAGACGGCGAAGAACAGGACCGACAGGATCGAGGGAGAGCTTTCGAAGTGGAGTGAGATATATGATGAAAAATGCGGAAACTTGCTGATATTAAATGAGCCTGAGAAAGAGACAAGTGCTATTTCCGCTGTGGAGGATAATGAGGATCTTGTCAGGGAATTTGAAGAGAAGCAGATGAAACTGCGGACCGGGGAGGCCAAGCTGCGGCTGTTCTTTGAGAATGCAAAGGAAACATCTACGATGCTCCTTAAGAAAGTATTTGGCTCTATGGAAGAAAGAGGAACGGGAGTGATGTTTTTGCTCAAGGCAATGAGTAAACTGGCGAAGGTAGAGATAGAATAAAAATTAAAATGCTTTATAAATATATTTTATGTTGCGTTGAGTATTAATAGGAAAGTAATTTTTAAGAAGAAGTCCTTTTCTAATGGAATAAGATGTTACAATATCGTTGAATGAGATGCTTAAATTGTACAAAGTGCTCCAAAAAGGTAAATACGTTATAGTTACACGTGGGAATCTTTAAATTAGTCTGGCGAAATAACATAGATCAATTTATCGTTTAGAAAAATTAAAACACACAGTTTCTTTATCTGCTTATAAAATACAAGTTTTTGGCGTTGTCTTACAGTAGAATTAATACAACTCTGATTCTTATTGTAAGCTGCAGCATTCTTTATTTGCTATTTAAAATTTTTCTTTAACAAACCCATGGCTGAACTTCTCAAGAAACTAAATTTTGTCGAGCCAACGAAACAATTCACAAAGAATGCAGGAAGATTCATAAGAAAGTGCAAAAAGCCCTCTAAAATGGAATATGTGGCTCTCGTTAAGGGGCATCTCATGGGCTTGGCTTTCCTTGGCATATTTGGCTACGTAATAAAAGTGATAAATATTCCGATAAACAATATTATTGCAGGAACAGCAGCACAGCAGTGAAGTGTTAATATAATAAAACAGTTTAAAATTATATGCTTTTGCACAAAGATGTATATAAGTGTTTGAAGTTTGCTGTCATGATTAAATTGTATGGCAGACAAGTTTTTATATATGTATGCGATATGTCTTGCTTTAGGGTTTTTACATGTAACTGTCTCTTGTTTTTTGCACGTAAAAGTGTCTGTCATTCTTAAAAATAGAACCGATGATGAAGTACTTCTATCGAAAATAATACACACATTTTCGTTTCTATTCAAAACTCCTGAAAATTTTACCCAAAATCCAACTCATGATTGATGTTGTTAATCATATAGTTTTAAGCATAAAGCAGAGTTATATAAAATATTAAATTTAGGATTTTACTTAAATATTTCCATAGCTCAATCATTCTCTGGCACAAACTTGAATAAATCCTATTAATAAAATTTTTCGTAAGGTTATGATTAGTTCTGCAATATTTTATGAAAAAATTGATTGTAAGCTAAAAATATTAAATGGAGGCATAGAACCCCAGTATGTGGCGCCTTTTCTTGGCTGTAAAACTCATCTATTCAGCACTTATTTCCGACAATATACAGCATCCATACAAAGAGCACCTTAAAATTGATCTCTGTGTCTTCAAGTCCCGAGAGACAGCAGACCTGATTAAGTCTCATGCAATAAGCGGCACGATTCCTGCAGCGCCAGTCGAACTTGATATGACTATCGACAGAGAAACATTCGATCTGCTTGACCTTAATACAACCAGTCTTTTGTCCTCTCATGAGAAGTATGCCATTTATGAGCATAGCAGCACTAGTTTTAGCTTAAAAAGCATGCTTGCTTCTATTATTGAAGAAGAGACCAAAGCGATAGACTCCTCCTTTTCAATCACTCAAGAGGTATTTAATTTAAAACTCGGAATCAATTTGCATGTCAAGTGGCCGAATTTAAATATCATTCTCGATAAAATGAAAGACAAAGCCCTAGTTTTTCTTTATGATACAGAGCTTGATTTATCAGCTGTTGCAAAGATCTTCGAAATGAGAAAAAAGCTCTGTGGCAATATTGATTTTTCCGTGGATGATCATTCCATATTAAATCTGCTCCGCCAGTATCATAAAATGAAATTTAAACCAAATATGATAACTGATATTTATTATGATCAAGAAGGCACGAAAAAGCATGTTCGCATTGATTCAGAAAAACTCTTCTACATCAATTTTATACGAGTTTTGATTGAAAAAGGATGCTTAGAAAAATACAGAAAGCATCCTTCATCAAATTTATCAGCTGATTTCTGTGAATATTTTTTAGCCTTGCTCCGCAGCTATCCATCTTCAGTATTTTCACAAGAGATGCTTGAATTGGATGAGACTCTTCGTGGAGATAGTTTTTTACCTGCTGCCATAGACATGCTCTTCTTCGATGATAAAATAAGACTAGATCTGAGAAATATTCCAGTGTTTTCCCTAAGAGTCCAGCAGAGCGGCGGTCTTATCGCATACTCTCAAAATACTTATGAAAATATGACTATAAGAACTACTGGCCAAAGCATAGACTATTTTTCCATAGCCAGTGAGAATATCCCTGAGAACGACAAAATTAAGGCTCTTTTTATTGAGAATCTCGACAGCGGCTCGTTGAGGAATTATTTAAAATTTATCTCGCTCTGCCCTTTTATTAGTAAAGTGATTTTTTCGGTAGATTCGAGTAAAAGTGGCAAGTTAGAAAATGAATTTATCAAAAGATTATTCAGCGAATTTCCTGCAAGGAACTGGAGTGTTAAGATGGTGCTAGCCAACAGCAGCGCAGGGACTAATTATGTAAGTTCACGTCTGGCGGTTAGGGAGATATACAAGAATTCTTCCAGTCTGATTGGCAAGCTGAGAAATGGGAGCATCACTGAACTTGGGCTGCCGCCTCTTTCTGTGGAAGATAATATCAAGTTGATCGATCAGATCTTTTATCCTGAATTCAGCATCGGCTGTAAAATACAGGCACTTACTGGGGATATTCTTTCGCTTCTGAGAGCTGCAAAAAAGCTTAATGATGCGAACTACGAAAGTATCACTGTGGTGCTGTCTACATACCAGGCGAAGGATTACAGGAGGCTCAAGAATAAAAAATTAACGACAATAGACATAATACTCCAAAAAATAATCAGCAGTTCCGATATAATTTATACTAAAAATTTGTATTTTTGAGAAATGAAGATATGTGTGTTGATTCATTTGTAGATAGCGAGAAAATTAGCTTAGAACACTATATAAAGGCTTCATCGTTAGTGAAATACCCAGTGTGCATTTTTAAGCATATTCGGCCCGAAAATATCACGATGTGCTGGGATTACTTTACTGGTATAATGAAAGATGAAATAAAAGAACTAAAAACTCATAACATAAAGATTGACACTGTGGTATTGTTGTTTAACAACTGCAAAATGCTATTGCTACGGAGCAGAGATATGAAGAATTTACATATAGTGAGTGAAGCGACCACTTTTCTGAAATTACATTTCGAATTAAGCAATTTGGAGGTAGAATCAATTGGGGCTATGTATGTTTTTTTAGAAAGACTGCTTCCGATATTCTTGGCCAAAAACAGCTGCTGTAATGAAGTTGAAATAAAGGTGCGAGCTGCCAGGGATCAAGGCATTCTTGCACTACTAAACGAAAGAATGGCCGAAGTCGTTCAGAAAAATGTGCTGCGGCCAAAAGCTAACCGATGGCCTAAAAGAGTCAGTCTTGAGATTGGGCAATACAGGCATAACCTTAGCAGCAATACGATCAGCTTGATCGAATAATAAAATTTAAAAAAAGTTTAATTATTTCCAAGAAAGCTTCTTCGGCACCAAAAATCTTCTACTCTTAAACTTCTTAGGACATCCTTCTCTGGATTACGCACTGTGCTTTGCCCTACAACAGCTCTTTTTTATTGTGGGATGCCTAACCCCACGAACAATAGAATTAATCCCTTAATTTTCAATATAAAAACCTTTCTGCAAGCATTCCCAGTTATCCTATCTGAACAATTGTATTTTTATTTTAGTTTTTAATATTAGCGCTCCATAAAAAAGGTTATTTTAAGCTTTATATTTAATGAAGTGGGCCGGCTGTTCACAGCACACTAAAAAAATATGGAGAAAAAAATTTTTCAATAAGGCATGTTGAATAAAGAGACTGCCAACCGCTGCTAATTTAATTTTTATTAATGAGTATTTTTTTGTCCCCTTTCCCCTTTTCCCTCTTATTCTGATGGAGTCCAGTTAATTATCGATTCATACGTGTCTTTAATGACTTGCTGTTGCATGTAAGCTTTCACTTTCGCAGGCAAATTCATTTTGTTACAGTATTCTTCGTTGAATTTTGTGACCAGTCCATCCCAAGTTATTACGTACGGGATTATTGTTACCTCACAGTGGTACATTTGCTTTAATTCTCTTCCCAGAAGTTCATATTTATGTTTCTTTCTTGTCTCTGTATTTGCCAGTATATCTTTGTTCGTTACGCCTACTTCTATTATTATGATCTCATTTTTCACTTTGTCGAATATATACAAGTCTGGCTTATTTTCCTTTATTTTGATATCTGTTAATATTGGCAGGTCAGATTTTATTACCACTCTTGGGTTTTCAATGATTGATTCTACATTATAATTCTTTAATCTTTTGCAGTTTGTAAGTCCATATCTACGGCTCATGTGTAAGTGTAAGCATTTAACTAAGTTGTTGTGCCTCTTTTTATATTCCATGTCGAGTAATCCAGTACATTTTGTTGCTAGGTGCTCAATATTTTTGCTTCCTCTTTTGCATACTGGGCATTTCTCCTTCCCATCATGGAAGCAATTTCTGTCTTGAATGCGGCATAAATTTCTTTCTGTTTGTGGGCTTATATTTCCATTTTTTAGCCACTCGCTTGATTTATCTCTACTATATTGTTTTTCCTGGTTTTCGTACAATATTGAATGAATTAGTTTTTTATTAATAGCTTGTAATAAGTTGTGTTTTTGTTTTTCTTCTATTAATTTTATGTTAATTTCTTCGTTAATTTTGTACTTTCTCTTTATAAACTCTTCAATTAAAATTAAATTTGTGCACTTACTTTCCTCGTTCTCCCAGATCATTCTTATTTTGTCGTTATTCAGGTACCGGTTTTGCAAGTACTTTTTGAATGTAAAATTTATTTTTTCCCATTTATGTTCGATACATATTAATCCTCTCCCCATGTCGTTTCGCTTCAAGTAGAGCCTTTCTGTGTTACTGTCTTGGGCATGAATTTTTTTCCCTCTCAAGATTTTTCTTATTTCCCTGTCCAGTTCTTGGAGCTCTTCTGTTTCATACTCGACCAATCCTATATAGTAATTTATAGGCGAAATGGCGAACTCGTTTATTGCCAGGAATAGGTTTCTCGCATTTAATTTTGTTTCACACAGTAGTTTCACTCTGTTCAGAATCTTTTCTCTTATATTTTCTTTAACCAGTTGGGTTTTTACTTCTTTTGCACCCTCTAATATTCCAAGATATTTATATCCATTTAGCTCGTCAATCATTCTTCCAAATACTTTTTCTGATTCTACGTTTTTTGCCGATTTACTCTGGTTTATTGTAAATCCTATTAACGTTAAGTATCTTTCAATTTGAGTGCAGATCTGTTCTAAGGCTTTCTCATTTCTTGCAAATACTTTAATGTCATCAATAAATATTAAGTGATTACTTTTATAATATTTTCCTTTTGAATCTTCAATAAAGACTTTTTCCATGTTCCCGTTCAGGATTCTGCTTAACGGCTCTATACATGTTACAAACAGCAGGGGTGACAAGCTGTCTCCCTGAATTATTCCACGTTCCAGTTTTATTTTTGCAATAACATTATTATCTCTTAATAGTTCTGCTCTCTGTAGTTTCAAGATTGTTTCCACAAATTTTATTATTGTTACCGGCGTGTCGAAGGCTTTTAATATTGCGATAAGGCATTCGTGGTCCACTGAATCATATGCTTTTGCAATGTCTATCCAACATGTTTTTAGTTGGGCATCACAATGTGAATTCATAGCTATATTTGTTTTCACTTGTTCCTTCGCTCCTTGGCAGTTAGGTCGTGTTCCCATTTGGTTTTCGGATAAGATGTTTCCTACTTCGTAAAACTCCTGAAGCCACTTTGATATTACTTTAGAGAGTATTTTGTAAGTGTTTGGTAAGCAAGTTATTGGTCGTAGCTTTTCTGCTGTTTTAGCTTCTTGCTCCTTTGGTATTAGATATGTTTTTCCTAAGACTAAATCATTGGGAATGTTTTGTGGGTTTCTTATTAGGTCTTCTATTAGAGCACTTAATTTTTCGTGCAAGACTGCTATTTTTTTGATGAAGTAGTTATACACTTGGTCATGGCCAGGTGTCTTCCAATTATCTAAGTATTTAATTATTATGCCTATTTCAGTCTTTATTCTGGCGCTATCCCATTCTATGCTTCTCTTATCATTATTCTTAATCTGCTCTATTGCATAGCTAATATTGTTGCCGTCTCGTTTCTGATATATCTTCTCCCAGTACATGGCTATTTCTTGATTTTTCAGGCTGCTGCATATTTGCTTGTTGCTTTCTTCGAGGCTTCTATAAAATCGTTTTCGATTGAATTCAAAGTAGTTATTGGCTTTCCTTGTTTCTTTTCTTTTTTCATGCATGTCTAAACCTTTCTGTCGGGCTGATATTTTTTCTGTGTATTTATTTATTATTACATTTATTTTCTGTTCATCATTTGACCAAATTCTGTTTGTTTTACATATTCTCATTGCAATATCATTCGAGAAGTCTTTATTCTTGAAGCATCTAAGTGCTTCTATACCTGTATTCATTTTGTCTATTTTCTTGAGAATATTTTCTTTCCATCCCGTGGTTTGATTGGTTTTATTTTTTTCCAAATTGTTGTATGTTAGCTGTGCTATGTATATCATTGTGTTATAATCTTTAATATCTTGGATTCTATCTTCTATTTTCTCTTCTAATACAATTTTGTTGATATATTCGATGATCTGTTGGTCGATTTTTTCCACATTTGGTTTGGGGATTCTTTCAAATTTCACATTTTCTTTGTTCATATATAATTTTATGTTGTTCATGAGTTCATTTCTTGTGTTTTTATATAGTTTGAGGTTTTCCACGCTCACACTTTCTTCTTTTGAGTTAGATCTGTTATTTTTAATTAATCTGCAGGAATAGTCAATTTTCTTCATTTCATTTACACTAACAGCCTCATTAAATAAGGCCTTGTATCTGTTTTGGATTATTGGCCATACATTTCTAGGTATCCTGTTGAAGTTTATTCTTATTCGGCTGGTGCATTCGTGAATCCATTGCCGTTTATCATCGCATATTATTTTATCAATAATTGCTTGCGACAGGATCTGCCTATCTGTTGTATCATCTACTCCTTGATTTATCTGTTTATTTTGTGGGTCGAGATTTGCCTGTGGTTGTTCCTGATTTTGTTGTTTTGTATCGTTACATTCTTCCTTCTCTATCAGTTTGATTCTTTTTCTCGTCTGGGGTTCTTCTTCACTGTCTCCGTCTAATTTGATTATCTCACCATGCTTAATTATCTCTCTCATTATCTTATTTGGTTGTATTTTTATCTCTTCCATCGATATGCTTTTATTTCCTTGCTCTGCGGCTCTTTTTTTCTCAGCATTCGTTTCTTCTCCTTCCTCTTTCTTTTGCTTACTCATTTTATAAGATCCAACCGCTGCTATATAAATTTTTTCAAATAATCAGATTTTCAAACAGATGTAAATTGGATAGAAGATAGTTAATTTATGTAGAATAAAAATTTACACATAAAAATGAAATGTGAATTTAATTATTAAATTCGTATAAAGCTGCTTTCCTAATGTAAAGTCATATCATCAGATTAAGATTGTGTAATCTAAATTATAATTTATACCTTAACTCCGGTGCAAACCTGCGATGTATGATATAGGTAGATAACACCAAAAGAAGTATCAGTGTAAAACCAAGATAGCACATGGAGAAATACTTACCCAAATACAAATGCATGACTTTCTTGATTCCTTCGCTTTTAAGTCCATAGAAAAACTCATCGAGATTTTTTGCTTTAGCAAGTGTTTCAAGCAATTTTTTATCATACCCCTTAAATCTCAGAAAAATATACGTTAGCATCTTATAAATAGCATTAATGGCTTCTGCAACAAAATATTTCTGAAAAGCATCATTTGTTTCATTGTCGCCCTGCTCTAATGAGCCAAAAAGTGTGGCATTCAATTTACTTGAATTTTCTTTGTGCTTTTGCATCTGATCCAAATAATAAGAAAACTTACTGATAACAAAGTGTTTATAAGGGAATAAGACAGAAAACAAACCCTTATCCAACGTCTTATAGGCGAAAGCTACTAACCGCTTGAGCAGAAAAGATTTTTTTTCAACTTGTCCGACAATAAGATATTGGTCGGGATCACCTAACATGGAGTCGACAATAACGTTATCCGAATGGAAAGCAACTAAATATGTCTTTGTTATCACCCCAAGCAAATATGTAAAGAAGTTTAAGGACAGCGCACTGAAGAATAACTGCACGATGGGCATGATAAAGGTATAAATAACTGCAAACACGACATCAGGCGTGATGACTTTTGTGTCTAAATCATGATGTCTATAGACAATTCTTATAACCACATAATTCAAAACTAGTCCTAGAACAAAGAGTGGATAGTTGTAAAGAAGGCCTGAGCAAATAGCTGTAAAAATTGAGTATTTTTTTCTTTTCATTCTGCGTGACATAGTATCTATGTCTTGGAAGATAAAAGATCCAGAAAATAGTGCTGAGGTATAAATCGAGAATAGCCAAGTCCATAGTTGCCACACAGTGGAAAATTCTGGCATAATAATCTCTAAATCGTTCGATCTATTTTCTTTAATCTTTTTAACATCTTCATTTATAGCATACCCTGCTACACAAAAGAAGAAAATCAGAAGAACTAAATCTTTCACAAACTTAAGTCCGAATGGCCAGTATTTGAAGTCATTTGTAATTAGCTCTTTAAAATTCAAATATAAACCTCTGAATGAGAAGCCTCCTGCAAACAGCCTATACCCCCCTCTTTTGATATTCGCGGCAGCATATACTGCTTGGTTCTTCATCTCCTCGCTTATTACTAAATTTTCCGTTATCTTTGACAATTCTTCGCCATTTTCTAAGATATTGGTTTCGCTGAATACCTCAAATAAAAATTCAGAAATTGAAAGTGTTGTATTGTTCACCAGTCCCATGGTGGCAAACGCCTTCTCAACTTCACTGATAGGCCCGTTATAAAGCAGTGCGCCTTTGTAGAAGAAAAGCAGATTTTCAAAAATGCCGAAGAGCCCAGATCCGGGCTGATGCACGGTGAAAAGCACAATTTTGTTTTTCTTCACCGCATACTCCTTGAGCCGTGTAACGAGCTTTAGCGCAAGATTTGAGTCTAGGCCGCTGGTGGGCTCATCCAGAATCAGAACATTTGCATCACAAACTAACTCAACGGCAATCATCGTTCTTTTTCTCTCGCCTCCAGATATCACAGATATGTTCCGGTTGGCTATACGTTTAATTTCTAAGAGTTTTAGTATCTCTTCTATTTTGTCTTCTATCGCTTGCTTGGAAATGCTACTGCTTACTCGGTATAAATATTCTGATCTGATATAATCAATAACGGTGACCTTCTTTGGCTGAGGATCATCCTGCTCCACTAGTCCGAACTCATTAAACCACGATTCATCCCTCTCTTTTCCATTGTATGTGATGCTACCCGATGTAAGATCACTCAACGGAACGTATCCACAAACTGTATTTAGAAAAGTGGTTTTACAGCTGCCACTGGGGCCCATAATGGCGTAGATGTTTCCAGATGTGAACGTGCAACTGACGTTCTTCAAAAGAGTAATATAGTTGGAGTCTGCGTGCTTCTCGTTATTCTTTGCGCGGTATATCAAGTTTTTAACCGTCAACGTTTTCTTCTCAGAATGCTCCATGGGCAAATTTTTTAGAAAATATTTATAACGGAAAAGGAGAAAAAATATTTTATTGGTTTCATTAATTTTTTGAACTTTAAAAGGAGGTGCGATAATCCATTGCATTTTTCAATACTCGAACAATAATTGCTATATTTCAGAATGCAAGTGTATTTAATTTTACCATCCAATAAAACATGTATATCCTTGTATAATGAGTATATTTTTAAAAGCGAAATATTAGCGTATTTTTAAAAGCGAAATATTAGTGTACTTTTAAGAGCGATATTTTAGCATTTTTAAATGTTTAGTATAGTAATAGAAGTATATGGCAGTAGCTTCAGAACTATATCTTTTACATCAGGGGTTGAAAAGCAACATTCTTGCAGCAAGATTATCAAAAATGGACTAAAGTTTGTCGTCTTTGAGGAATCCTGATTTACGGTTTGATAGAGATCAATATTTTAATAATCATAACTTAGTCCTAACATCCGGAGCAAATCTTCGTTTTAAGATATTGGCAGATAGCGCCATAAGGAGTATCAGTGTTATGCCTATATAACACATAGAGAAGTACTTCCCCAGACATAAATACATTTCTTTCTTGATTCCTTCGCTTCTGATTGCGTTGAAAAACTCATCCAAATTTTGCAATTTTTCCACTTTTTCAACAAGCAACTCTTCCATTTCCATAGGAGGTCTTCCTTTGATTTCAGGACTGGTTAGCCGCTTATAGACTAGAGCCAGAGAATCACTAGCATCTTCGCTTGGATAATCTCCAACAGCTCTTAAAGCGCCATTCGCACTAATCTCGCTAAGTTCACTGATAGCCGCAGACTTTAAATCGTTTAAACTCTCAGCGTTATTTTTAATCCGGCTGAGTAGATGGAGAAACTGGCAGATAGAAATGTGTTTAAATGGAAATAGGGCTGTTAGTATGCCCTTGTCCATAATGTTGTATGCGTAGCTAAATAATTTAAGATACAGCGGAGATTCTTCGGTAATAAGGCCGAAGAACGGATACAAACGGCGGTCCTTGAACATGGCCCTAACAACGAAATAATAGCCGTGCAGCTGTGAGAAGTACAGCTTGGAGGCAACAGCCAGCGCATACATGAAGTTGTTGATAGAAAGCGTGCTGAAAAACACCTGCACAATTGGCACAGCAACTGTATAAATAATTAGGGACGCAATTTCAAACGTGCTGAGTGCTGTTTCCAGTTCATTTCTGCTGTAGATATATTTTGTAACGGCAAAACTCAAAATTAGCCCAATTACGAAGAATGGCCCGTTGTACAGAAGCCCAGAGCAAATAGCGCTATAAACGGAATAGTTTTTTCTTTTCATCCCGCGCCTCATAGACTCAGGATCGCTGTCCATGAAGGTTCCTGAAAACAGCAGCATCACATTCAGAACGAAACCAGAGAACATTTCCAGCAGAACAAAGAAATACACTCGCTGCTCAAGACTCTGCTTGATTCTCACCTGAATATTTGCATTTACGTTATTTCCCAGGCTTGCAAATATCAAAAGAGTCAGTAGCAGATCCTTCACAAACTTGAGCCCGTGTGGCCAGTATGTCAAATCATTTCTGAATAGCTCTTTGATATTCAGAAACACATCACTGGGTGAGATGCCCCCTGCTGCCAGCCTGTACCCGCCCTTCTTAAAATCTGCGGTGTCATACACTGCCCTGTTCTTTTTCTCTGCGCTTATTACCAGATTTTCTTTTATCTTAGCCATTTCTTCCCCATTGCTCAGGATGTTTGTGTCGCTGAATACCTCAAATAAAAATTCAGCGGTTGAGAGAGTTGAACTGTTCACAAATCCCATGCTGGCAAATGCCTGTTCAACCTCGCTGATGGGCCCGTTATAGAGAAGTGTTCCCTTGTAGAAGAAAAGCAGATTATCAAAGATGCTGAAGAGGCCTGGCCCAGGCTGATGGACAGTGACAAGCACAATTTTGTTCATGTTCACTGCGTATTCCTTGAGGCGTGTAACAAGTTTTAGCGCGAGATTTGAATCTAAGCCGCTCGTAGGCTCGTCAAAAATCAGAATATTGGAGTCACAGGCCAATTCAACTGCAACCATCGTTCTCTTTCTCTCCCCTCCAGAAATCACGGAGATGTCCCTATTGGCAATCCCAGTGAGTTCTAAAATATCCAGAACCTCCTTTATTTTGGCTTCGTTTATTTTGTTTCCTCTCTTTTTCCTGTATGAAAGCTCATTTCTGATGTAATCAATAACACTAATCTTCTTGGGCGTGGGATCATCCTGCTCGAGGAAGCTGAACTCATCGAACCAGGACCCGTTCCTCTCTTTTCCATCGTATGTGATGCGTCCTGATGTTTGTGCCTGGTCTGGAATGTATCCAGCAAGCGTGTTCAGAAAAGTGGTTTTGCTGCTTCCGCTTGGCCCCATTATCGCGTAGATGTTTCCAGGTGCAAACGAGCAGTTGATATTTTTCAGCAGAGTGGTATAATCTTGAGTCGCTTTGTTCTTCGCTCGGTATATCAAATTCTGAACATTCAGGTTCTGGCACACCATGGGTATTACTTTGATTCGCAATTAAATGCAAACAGATCAAATACAGAATATATTATAGAATTAATATATTATAGAATTAGCAAATGCAGCTATATTTAGTCATGAAGTGCATTCAAGAACCAAAAACAAATGACCTTATGCCATAAAAGGAAATAATATTTATCTGATCAAACTAATAAATACATTGATATCAAGATATAAAAGAAGAGAATTATAAATAAAGCAGGATTTTCTCAGAACATAGTTTCTTTTTATACTAGAAGGACCCTCATGGAATAATCCTGGTGCGCATTACGGAAAAGAGTTAGAGTCTTTCTTCTACGGCTTCCTGCTCGGGATTTATAAGCGAAGAGATATTAAAAGCCAGCATTTAGACTAATAAAACCTTATTCATCAGATGAATTAACCATGCAGTATTTATCTTTTCCAAAGCTGCACTTTCTTTTCCCAAGCGGTGCTTGACTTATCATTCGCTAAAAAACTACACTATCATTTTTATACACTTATGTTGCTTAGTTGACACTTAGACAATGAAAGAGCAGAAATTAATCCACATGCTTTATAGGAATAAGCAAAAATAAACTTTCTACTATTTATAAATGCTATATGAACTTTCTTTTTATCTGTCTTTAGAAAACATTTTACAGATGACTCGCATACAGATCTGAAATAAATAATAGTGATTAATGAAATGATTTACTTTGGTATTTATATTGTGAATT
>JALPMN010000588.1:0-25140 GCA_024243835.1 Enteropsectra breve | reverse complement strand
GAATTAGCTGAAATGTCAATAGAATTAGAGCTGTGAAATTTACTTTTAAGGAAGGAAAAATTAAGAAAAAAATTAAAAGGAATCCTATTCAGACTGGATCCTATTGGGCCGGTGACATTTAATTATTCTAATATTTATACGACATGAAATGCTCATAAAATTTCAAGCATCAAACGTAAGAATCCTGATGCGCATTATTAACGGTATATACAAACGGTATATTAAATTAAATCAAAAAACTCAATTTTTTAGTAGTATGACAAGTGCACATTGTGGATTGCTCATCCTCATGTGCCAAAGCACATAGGTGAACCCTGTCACACATTACAAAAGATTCTTCCTTGTTTAATAATTTAATTAATCTTTTCATGGGCAAAAATGATTAGCAGAATAAATAACTTTAAATAATAAAGGTATTAAGAACAAGGCAAGCCTGTTCTTCTGCTAACAATCTACATCATTTTGATTTTTAAATAACCCTTATTTCTGATTCTCTTTAAGAGAACTCAGTAATTTTATAGCAAAATGTGAAATTTATAAGATGGACTCAACTTATTTTTTTTATATCTTTTTAATATCTTTTTTGTGAAGTTTTATCAATGGTTCGTGTCTCGGGCTATCATACGAAAGACGAGAGTCAATTCTTTCAAATCACATAAGTGAAAATAAAAGGTGTCAAAATGTATTTTATTGTTTAGTTGGTTTTCTGTTCTCGGATCCATCGGGGTTCTTTATATTGTATTTTATAAATACGACAAAGGGGTTTTTCATTTTGGCATACAACATGTAATAACAACTCTTGATTTAATATTTAATAACTGCTGCTTTAATTATTCGTTCTTTAGCTTTTGGAACCTCATTATAGCGGTAAAAGGTAAAAATTTTGTCTTAACCTAAAATTCAGCCTGTAAAGGGGCCTGGCTCTGACTTGATTTTTTTTGTAGTGTAAAAGTATTTTAGCTGACCTGTTAGCTTTCAAATTTTTACAAAAATAGTAACCCATGTTGAGAACTATATCGATAATAGTGTCTCTAATATCGCATATAGCTTCCGATAGCGAAACTTTGCTTGTAAGCAACACTTTAATAAAGGAAAGAATACGCAATGGCCCTAAATCCTGTATCCTGCCTTTAGCGATCGAAGAAGAGTTTTTAATAGGCTCACATATACAAATGCCAGATTACAATAATTACAGCCTTGCGTATATCTGCTGTCCTAAATGTAACACACTATCGCATTTGGAATCATTTCTAAAATCATCCGCAACTAAAGGCAGTCTATTAAAATGCCAAAATACAGACTGTGCCCTGAAATTTAAAACAAATGATATAAACAGGCTATTTGCCCACATCTTATACGTAATTATCGCTAAAGGCCTTCCATTTGCAGTATTTAAAGATCTCTGCTATTGCTATGCACCTGATGCTCAGTATGTGAGCCACATGGATCTGATGAGAATTTTAATTGATAGTCATACACTTCCGGTTTATGGCCAGGAAAGGTTGTGGGACATTCTCAGCACGTACGCAGACACACACGGTTTGGGAAATGGAGGCTTTTTCAAGGCATACCATGAGGTTTTAATATACCAAGATCCATCAAATGTATTCATTCCATGCAGTGCTCCGAGCATTGGTGAAATTGAACTCTTTAAAGCAGGATCTTTGCTATGCGCCATTGATGCCTTGTGGAACGAGCTCGCCCAGTGCCACTCCCCCTCAGATTTTCTGGCTGTTTACGATAGCCATGTTGAAAAAGCATATTTAATTGGAATGCAGCAGATCCTTGGAGATCATCTTATGGCTTACATCATGAGGTTCAACGACCCTTTCTACTACATGGAAGGGATGTATACAGAGAAACTCATCTCTACCTCTCAGGAGGGAGCAAGAGCTTCAGCAAAATATCTGTGGGATTTTATACTTTCTGCGCTTATAAACAACAATGTTTACAAAATAGAAAAAAAGACAGATGCTTATTTAAAATCAAAACATAAAGGGGTTTTAGTGCACGAGTTGATAAATACTTTTACTACAGAGGAGAATCCTGATATGGTTAAGAAAATTATTGCTTCTCAGCTAAGTAGCCTTGATAAAAACAAGCGTTTCAAAGGAATGTCCCTTCCAAATACGATGGTTGTATTAAAAGCTGCCCATTCACTCAAGATACCACTAGACCATAGCTATTTTGAAAGAATAATAGAGTGGGCTCATTTATTCTCTTCGAAATTAAGTAGCGAGAATATTCTTTGTATTTCTGACTTATTTGAGTGGCAGATCTCTGATCTCCCAAAAGAGCAGTGCAATGAGATACAAAGTCTCTTTGTCAGGTACTATACAACTGAACTTGCCAAGATTTATGTAAGATGCATGCCCATTAACTATTATAAAGACAGCTTCAGCATGCTTGATTTCTCGATAAAACGAGAATTTTATCTTATGAATGAAAAGGTGGAGAACGGTGCAGCAAAAGCGCTTGCTGAGCACAAAGAGCTTATTGAACTAAGAAAAGCATATGAAAATGAAATTATAGAAAGTTTATTTGGCAGCCAGGCACTAAACTAGTATTTTTGAATATTAAATGCTTTTTGCTCTTAGAATATGTTTTAAGAAAAAGTATTTTTGATAGTTTTTTTAGTGCTCCTGTTTTTACTTATGATGCACAGGCTATCTTTAAACCATTCCAGGCTAAGATGTTTGATATTAAATCTGTAAAGATATTCTTTGAATTTCAAACATAATAGAAAATTTAAGATAGTTTTTATAAATTATACTTTTTTATTTAGATGTAACGAAGTGTTACCTGCTCAAATGCATCAGTGCCAAAATATCCATTCGAAACGACAAATATTCTTATTAGATCCTCTTTCTGTCTGCTCGAGGGCAGATTGAAACTCAGATTCTGCTCCTTATCTACTTCAACAACATCATTTATGAGTTTATTTCCAATTCTATAATAAACCGTAAATTTATGTTTTACATCTACATCTCCATACGGGGAATGGCAGTTTTCATACGATCCGCCCTTAATTTTCAGATTAAAGCTCAGAACGGGAACGACGTTCTTTCCCACTTTGAAAATAAGGCCTGTTTTGCTGTCCACACTTGAATCAACCACTTTGGTGTAATTTTCTTCCAATCCATCGTCTTCATTTGTGTCATAAGCATATATTTCAAGATCTTCCAGCACTGGCTTGGGAAGATGCGCCTTGAATTTCTTGCATTCCTCGGTGCTGGTTATTCTCTGCAACACTTCCTCATCGATCTTTCCTGATTTGGCCGTGTTTTTGTTGCTCATATCTTCAACAACTGCACTGCATTTATATTCTTCCTGCAAGATCCGCTCTGCATCGATTCCTGGATACTGAAGAATGGAATACTTTGGATTGTACACAGCCTGTACAACCATTTTTCTCAAAAGCAGCAGGCCCTCATAGAGCTTAGTTTTGTCGTTTGTGAGTGATATTTTCATAAATGAGTCTATCATATAGAGAAGCTCCTGCTTAATAGCCGTCTGGTCTGCCTTGTGCCCAAAGCCTGTGCGGTGCAGGAAGTCCATGACATGCATGTAGCCGTTCGCATCGGAAAGAAGCGGCTCCCCATGCATTTTCTCTATCGTTCCCTTTTTATCTGAAATATCATTTTTGTAGTTGCGATTCTTAATTTCATCTGTTTTGGAAATAAACAGCAGGAGGGACTGGATCATAATACTCTGCTCAGCTGGGAATGAGTCCATTGCCTCAAAGAAACGCTCGTTGGTTTTGAAGAGCGAGCCGATATAGCAGCGGTTCTTGATAAAACGGTATTTCAAGAATGCAAGCAGTGGAACAGCCACACAGAAAATAGCCAAGTAAAGCAAAATGGATGTTCCGCTAAAATTGATAAAGAAGGACGGGATTGCAATCACCAGTTTTCTCTCGATACCCGATGCCAGCCATGAAAGATACGATTCTTCATTCTTCATAATTTCATATGCCTTGTTCAGATTCATGAGCGCGGTGTTGTAGAGAGCCTGTGAATTTTCAACACCATTTTTTGTGTTCGTCTTGTGCACACGCTGTGCCTGTCTAAGTTTTTTCTTGTAGCTTTTCTTGATCTTCGCTGCCGAGTCGTTCTCTGTAACATCCAGGAGCTCCATTGGATTGAATTCAAGCGCCTTTCCTGCCAGTTTAATATTCAGAATGTTTCTTACCAGCACGGCAGTTGCCCCCGCCAGCAGTGCGATAAACAGCATGCGTTTTTTGGAAACAGATGCTCCCTTGGACTTGCATTCTTTGCATCCACACGGAAATTTTCTCTTGCTCCTGGTGAGTGCGTACAGCTGATAGACAAGCACCGGTGCTGCTACTGTGAGCAGCAGGTAGCTTGAGAGCAGCCCACTCTCATCATAATCGTAGTTGTACATGGGCGAAAAGTTTTACAAACAAAAGAAAAAATTAAAGGCATAAGAAACCAGATGACAGCAGAGGCGTATTAGCAGCAGTAGATAAAATATCACTGCTTTTACGTATAAATGAAATTTACAAAATTTTTAAAACGAAGCCATAATTCGGAGCATTGGTTTTTAAACACAAGATTTTCAATACAGTTCTTATTCTTCCATAAGAATGAAATACAAAACTACTTGAATATTCATTTTACTTCTGTTCTCTTGGCTGTGTTTATCATACAATGTTGTAAATCAACTTTATTTTGTATGTTTAAACGTGTGAATACCCAATATCTTTCAAACATAATTCATTATTTTACAAGAAACAGTTTTATGCTAACATCCATTATCTAAAGCATATATGCATAACTCTTTTAACATTTTTTATAAGATAAAATGTTAAATATCTTATATTTATAGCCCCTAATGTCATTAAATAGTTCATTATCGTCTAACATAAAATCTTTTATCACTTTTTAATTTTGATTAATTTTTAAACTTCTACAATCATCTAAATTGGTATTCTATTGATAGTACTCGATTAGCCCTTCCTATTTAGAAATATTTCTGTTTCATATTTTTGTTTCAGCCCATACTTCATTTTTCCCGGTCGGAATCTTCCCCAAATGCTTAGCAGCGCAGAACAGCAAATCCTGGAGAACAACATACAAATAATCCTTGGATCACCCGCCTCTCTGAACAGGGCGCATTTCATTGAGACCTACAATCTCGTCTATCGGTACTGCACAGTCCCGGCAGAGACTTACTACATCGAGGGTGAGGCCATTTACAACCTGATTGACCAGATAGTTACCGAGTATTCACAGAACATCCTCTTTACCGCCAGCATACCTCTTATTTCGGCGCAGTTCCAGCTCTTCCGCGATTCGTGCAGCCTTCTTGCCAGGGAATACCAGTTTATTGAGCGCTTTTATATCAACACCAATTACACAACCAAAGACCATATCCAGAAAATAGAGCATCTTTTTTACAACCGTATTTACTACAACTACATCTACAAGATTGAGGAGAGCCTTATAAACCTTATTTTCCACGATATCGAAATCTCCCGGCAGAACTACAAACAGGACTGCAAGGATCTGAGAAACATCGCCACGCTGTACATCGATCTTCTTATTGCGACCGGACAGGAAGAAAAGCTCAAGAAGTTCATTCGGATGTACATGAACAATTTTCTGAAGGCCACTGATTTCAGCACAGACATCGGGCGCCTTCTCAAAAAGGTGTATCTGGAGCTCTACTACGTGATGACGATACTCAACGAGCGTCTTCTCTGCAAGGAGATCGTGGAGCGTGTTTCTTTCCGTATTGAGGAAATAATGGACTTTGCCATCAGCAAAATGTGCGCATTTGAAAGTATAAAGCATATCTTTAAAATAGTCAGTATGATGAACGAACAAAGCAGAAAAAGATTCAATGAGGCATACAAGACATTTGCTGGGCGGTATCTCAGCACTGCAGATTCATTTCAGAGCCACTACCAGGCATATAACAGGCTGTATGTGCAGCTGGTAACCAACAAAATGGAGGATTATTTGGAGAATTTAGAAGCAGTAGCAATTCAGGAGTTTAAAAACAGAAGTGCTGAACAACAAGAGTTAATTTCCAGGGGGATGCTTGAAATGATAAATAACATAAATGAGGAATCCAACTGTGAGAATATGGCTGTGTTTAGAACGCTTCTGTATGAAAAAGAGACCAAAGCAGTGCAAGTGGCTGCAGAAACAGCATATCCATACAAAGATCTGGTGAAGAATCTGAGCGACAAAGAAGAGGCCACTGAGTTCAAGGATAGCGAGTGTTGTAACTCCTGTCACATAGAGAGCTACAGGAGATCCTACAAGGCAGTAAGCAACAGCCAATATAACAGCAGTTTTAATTATTACAACGGTAACACAAATAAGCTTGAAACAGTTAAGCTTGCACCGCTGAATGCGTTTAACCAGAAACCAGAGTCAATTTATTCCTACAGAATAGACAGGCTCGTTGATCTCTTCTGCATGCTGATTAATGAACGCTCTGCTAAGCTCTATATAAGAAAGTGCCAGGAGAGGCTCCTTAAGGGCTGTGATGCGGAGAATGAACGTCGGCTGCTAATGTATATCCTGGAAAAGGCGGGGATGAGTGATCTTGTTAAACTATACAGCATTATAGACACATATCTCTACTACAATGTAAGTATCTTTGGAGCGAATAGTAACCATGTAACAACAGGAAATAATGAAATTATAGAAAATAATAAAGTTATAGAATATGAATCGACTGTAAAAGTAAGACTGCTAAAGCATGCCATGGGATTCTGGAATAAATACCTGGTAGAGAATGAAAAAGATAAAGAATATAGAGAGGCTGAATTAACGGCATTCTTAGAAAATATTAAAAACTGTGCAATAAAAAGTGAAGCATTGCGGAATCGAGAGAAATTTGACATTAACCTAAGACTTTCTCCAATATATTTTGAGTTTAAGAAATGCCAATACAAAATGGACACAGTGCAGTATCTGGACTTCGTTTATATTAGAGACTATGTGGCTAGTTCAGACGGATCACTCAATGGATTAAGCGAAAGAATGGAAAGTCCCAGTTTCAGAGGACATTTCGAGTGCTTTGTAGAAAATGAGCTGATTGAAGAGCAAGATGGATGCATAAGATTTTCCACCAAGAAGAACAAAAGAAAGTATGTAAATCTGTTCGAAATTGAAAAGCGGGATGAAAGGGGCGAGTCAACAGCCAAATGCAGCAGTAGCAATGTTCCGGCAGCAGAAGCAGCGATATGCAGGATTCTGAAAAGAACAAAAAGCAAGTGTTTTGAGGATTTAAAAGGAAGTCTTGCCGAGCTTGGGCTTAGCGATGAAGCTGAAAAAGCAGTCGAAAATCTAAAAGAAAAAGGCTACATAGAGGAGAGTGAGAAGATACTGCACTACATTCCATAATATATTCATTAATTAAAAAGTAAAACACTCTTCTTTTTACATTTATAATTTTATAGAACAGCAGTACTAACATGGCTAAAAACTCTTGTGCAGTACTTTTTTATAAAAAACAACAAATGAACTTGTACTAAAGCCATCTTGCTATTCTCACGATGCTTACATTTTTAAAATATTCTTTTAGCAAATGCTTACATTTTTAAAATATTCTTTTAGCAAATGCTTACATTTTTAAAATATTCTTTTAGCAAATGCTTACATTTTTAAAATATTCTTTTAGCAAATGCTTACATTTTTAAAATATTCTTTTAGCAAATGCTTACATTTTTAAAATATTCTTTTAGCAAATGCTCCATATGAGCGTTTTATTTTCACAATCTAAAATTTTCATAAAAATTTTCCAAAAATTTGCAGCCCACGAATGTCAGATAATAAGGGAACAAGATCTTATCAGAGGAATTTTCAAGTAAAAAGAAGGAGAAGAAGAGAAGGTAAAACCGACTACAAGCATAGAACCAATATGATCAGACAGGATTGCAACAAATACGGTGTGGTTAAGTCCAGACTTGTTGTGAGAATAACGAACAGCAGAGTAATTTGTGCCATTACCAAGGCTTACATCGATGGAGACAGAATTGTTGCATATGCCGATTCTACAGAGCTCAAGAACTACGGTGTTGATTTTGGACTGACAAACTACTTTGCAGCCTATGCCACTGGACTGCTTGTTGGCAGAAGGGCTCTTGCTGAGAACGGTCTTGACAAGATCTATGCTCCACAGACAGATGTTGGCGAGTACAACGTGCGTGAGGATGTTGAGGATGAGCGCAGAGCATACAAGGTCTATCTTGACATCGGTCTTGCCAGATCATCCACCGGAGCAAATGTGTTTGCAGCGATGAAGGGTGCCTCTGATGCTGGTCTTTGCATTCCACACAGTGAGTCCAGATTCTATGGATATTCTGAAGAGAATGGCCTTAATCCAGAGCTTCTTAGAGACAGAATATTCTGCAAGCCAAACGTGGAGTACATGATGAATCTCAGAGAGAATGATGAGGAGAAGTACAAGAAGCAGTTCAGCGGATACATTGCCAAGGGAATCAACCCTGAGGATGTCCATGGAAAGTATGAGGCCTGTCTCAAGAACATCATTGAGAATCCAGCCAAGGTCAAGAAGGCACCATTTGTGGTGAAGGAGAAATCTTCTAAGATGAAGAAGATGACACATGCTGAAAAGAGAGCCAGAATTGAGGCTAAATTGGCAGCAGCTCAATAAAATATTATTTAAATAAGGTTTTTTTATTTTACTGAAGGGCTGTAAAGGTTTGTATTCTAAACCTATTTTAGAATACAGATTCAGGGCATAGATTCAGGATATATATATAGATTTAGTTTTGTAAATAGTTATTTTGCTTAAGAGAATGCACTTCATAAAACAATATGGATACATTATAGTTTACTATATGAATAACTACAGACACGTTTTAAATACACTATAAATCATTGTGTATGGGAGGTACGATTTCTGTTTGGATAACTTTTATAATGAGTTTTTATAATGCTCGTTATTTAAGACAAAAATTCTTGCGTGACTTTTAGAACTAAGGCTTGTAATTCATGGTAAGAAAGGGCAATCATTCCTGTGAAATACCCCTTTTTGAAAGTGAAGGAATTTAATTGCAAGTTATATAGACAATATTATTTCGGGAGTGGAAAGGAATTTAAGGCCACATTCGTAAATACTGAAGACCTTCTCAGGCAAATGCTTAAAATTTTTTTCACTTTAAAGAATTTACAGTCCTGATATTCGACTTGCTTACGAAGAGAAGATATTTTGCTTTTATTTTAGAAGATGGCTTAATCGTAGATATAATAAGGACTCTCTGCCTGTTTGCTAAAGAGTTCTTTGTAACAATTTATTCAAAGGAAATGATGCATTTGGCATATAACTTAATGATCTGCATTAAGTTGTGTATAAAAAGTTTAATTTAAATGCATTTGTTAATGGATTGAGTTCTTCGTATTGGACTTCATTAACCAAGAATAACAGGGCTAGATTATAAAATGCTAGTGTTTGGTTATAGAGCACAGATAAAGACATGCATCTTTTCTTTTATAACAGACGCGCATCTATTTCTTTTATAACAGACATGCTAGCTATTTTAATTATATTTATCTGTAGCCTAATACATCAAATAAGTAATCTACATTCTTCACCGCACAATTGATATACATTTTCATTTTCAGCTTTGCCTTCTAAAATTTTTATGATGCCCAAAATTTCTCCTTTTTAAATATGCAACACTCCTCATACCCATAAATGCCGGAATTTAATTCGCAACACGAGAATAAAAATGAAGAAAATGGAAAAAAACCGGCATATGGCATTCTGCGCATCTACAATCCAAGCTCTGCCGCGATACGTTCGTACCAGGTGAAGAATCCTATTATAATCGTGGGAACAGGCATAGATTCGGACATTATTGTGAACATGGAGTCGATAGGCTATGCCCATATTCAGCTGGATTTCGCAGGGAACACGGTCACGGCTCTAGGCCCTGATGTGTTCGTTGACAACACGCTTGTCAGGATCAACCAAACCGTTAAGTTCACAGACAGCTCGATTGTGCATTCACACACCCTCGTTATTGGCTGCTATCACTCTTTTGAAAACTACAATTTCTATTCGGCTGCTCTTTTAGCCTTTGCTGAGCAGCTGATAAGTCGCTACAAGTCCAAGGATATTTTTGAAAAAAGACTTTCTGAGCTTGAGAAACTCAAGGACAACAGCTCGCTCATAAATGATGCGTACAACAAGGCGGTCGGCGATGTGAGTGCCCTCCCGCCAGTGGCTGAGCAGGAAAATGATTCTGACAAAAGCATTACTTCAAATGATATGGTGGAACAGGCTATTGATGAGATAATTGATGAAACCAAAAAGGAAATCGAGGAAGAACTGAATGTGGATCCAAATCCAAAGGTTGTTGATGCGTTCATAGATAAGCGGATTGATGAGGTGAATGATGAAATAGAAGCAGCCATGTCTAACGATCCGGATATTTCATATAAGCGATGTTCATCCCCAGAAAGAAGCGGAGATCTAGGGAAGTTTGTGATGGAAAAGGAAGTCTTAGAAAAGGCCAAAGAAATGAACAACGGGAGTGCACTTCCGGGACTTGAAGATCTGGATGATGAAGCAGAGGCAGCAGCTCCCCAGAAGGTAAGTGATACAAAGAGCTTGTTCAACGAGGGAAATAAAATATACAGCGAAGGCTGTGATATTTACACTGGGGAAGATAATAATGTTGAAAACAATGAAAACAAAGAAAACAATAATGCTAACAACAATAATGCTGAAAACAATGAAGTGAATGTTATTAATGAAAATACAGAAAACCTTGAACAAGCTGCAGAAAAAGGCGCAAATACAGAGAACAAGGAAGATAGTTTCAATGACATGCTTAGCAAGACTCTGAACAGTGAGGATTATCTGGACAAAATAAAAAATAATATCACAGATTCAATAAAAGAGAATATAATAGAAATAGCAAATGAGATTGTGAGAAATGAGATAGATGATAGCATACAGGAGGCTGTTAAGAACTGTATCATGGATCCTACGGTATCGGAGGCAATAAGTGAGCAAATAAAGAATAATGAAAAGATTAATGCGGAAATTGAGGATAATGTAGTGGAAGTAAAGACTGATAATGCAGCAAAAGAAGATGAAGAAATTAAAGATAGCAAAAATGAAGAGTCTGATGATAAAGTTGAAGGCGAAGTTAATGAAGAGGCCGAAGAAGTAAATGATTCAAGAAATGAAGATAGCGAAAAGATCAATAAGCCTGAAAAGAGAAAAGCTGCGAAAAAAGGAAGAGTGACGAAAAAAGACAGTCAGGATGCTAAAGAACCAGAAAAGGAGGATGAGCCTGCAGAGAAGGCAGAAGAAGTTAAAGAGCCTCCCAAAAAGAGAGGAAGAAAACCAAAGGCTGCTGGAGATGAGGACAACGAGGCCAAGAAAATGAAGATCGAGGAGGAAGAAGCGCCCAAAAAGCGTGGAAGAAAAGCTGCTGCTGAAAAAACAAACGAAGCCCCAATTGAAGAGCCTGCCCCTGTAGAAAACAGGAGACCAACGAGAAATGCGGCGAAGAAAGCGGCGGCTTCTAAGAAGTAAATTCGTATTTAAAATAAACTTTAGACGAAACATTTTATATGTTAATTGTTATTACGCTACAGGCTTTAAATCTGTTTTAAAAATTATGTAATAAACCAAGGATACAATAGTTGTTAAAGTTTATTTATAGATGTAGCTAAAAGACGTTTCTGTTATAATGATATTTTGAACAAGCTCATTGTCAAAATCAGCCTTTATCTTGACAGCCACGAATTCCTGTGTTGGGGAATATATGAATTTTTCGACTCCGGGAACACCACTCAAAATAGAATCTTCAAAGCGAGGAGATCCCAGCAAAAATTCAGATTCATAGGCACCCACAATCTCGTGTTTCTCCAACTTGGAGATGCCCTCGCTTATTTCATTTTTGCTCAAAATAAAGCTATATTCATCGAATACAAGCATTTCACGAAGCAGTTTGTCAGAAATGAGCTTAATTTCACTAGTAAATATATTTCCCTGCAGTTTTTCTAAAATATGCCCAAGTTCATATATGGGCACATCCAGGAAATATCTGTGCTCTCCGTGGCTTAGAACCATCTTGTTGTTGCCGCTTTCTTCATGGAAGGTTTTGCCGGTATTCAGGTCCAGTCTAATGGCAGTTAAATCCTTTTTGGCACTTAAAAAGGCCTTTATGAAAGCCCCGTCTGTTGTTGCGCCGCTGTTGTAGATTAGTGAAACTGCATCTACAAAAATATCACTGAAAACCTGAGGATAAATGCCCATATCACCCAGTATTGATTTTAGCATTCTTACGCGCCTGTGAAAATGCTCTCCAAGATCTTTCACACGCTCCTGCAGACCAAGCTCTACATGGTAGCGTGCATTCATATCACCTGCAGGCATTATTTTGCTGTTTTTAGTAGCTTTAATACTTGTGTTTTTTAACACAATTTTAGCCTCAAAGTAAATGCCATCAATCTTAAAAACAACATACTTTTTATCGATATGCAGGCGGTGGATGCACTGGCTGTACATCTGGCAGTAAAAGGCAGTTTTTGCACACTCGCGGGCCTCTTTGTCGCATGGCCAGGAGCTGCTTGCCTCCAGATGCAGGTTTATTTTACAGAACGGCAGGATACTCGTGTTGGGATACAGCAGATCGTAGTCAACGATTGAAAGCGGCAGCCTCGCAGCCCTCAAATCTACGATAAGCTGAGCAGCGGCCTTTTCAATATCCAGCAAGAGCTCTTCCTTTGGAATTGGATAAATTGGTTCGTTGAAACTAATGCATTCTATGGGTGCTAGGCTCTTGGAAGCTAAATAATAAGGCAATGATGCTGTTGATACAGCACAATTAGATATTTTATCATAGATACTGCTTTTAAACTTTAATCCTATGAATATTAACTCATCGCGTTGTTCTATATACGAGTATTCAAGCTTATTGCCCAGCCATTCCTTATACTTCTCTTTCAGCTTTTCTGCAGCATCATCGCAAGAAATATCTAGTTCTTTATTTATATCACTCATCTTTACTGTAAAGCTCAAGTCATACAGCGGAGTTCTTTTGAGTATCGCGCTGAATACTGGCTCTTCATCAGACATCGCAAGCAGAAACATCTTGTATGCAGCCTGTGGAGAAAGTGTCGCAGCCAGTACCTTGCTTCTTGTAAGTTCTTCTATTTTATCCTCAAAATTGGCACAAATTCCATGCTCCTTCAGTTGCTTCATTATAAAGCTCTTAGTTTCAGACATTTTGAGATTCAGCGATTAAAATTTACAATTCTAAAAATTTTATTACTGTACAACTTATTTTTTAGTAGACTAACATATAAAAGGTTTGAAAAGTAGATATGCCTCTTTTTCATTAATGATGTATTTTATTGCTCCTGTTTGCCACTAAAATAAATAAGTTTCAGCATTATCCTTTCATCGTTATCAAGTGCTATTATTACTCTTCTTATAGAAAACGAAAACTAAGGAAATTCCTAAAGCAAATTCTATTACAAAATCTCTTTCAATAAATAACGATCGGAACTTTAAACTTACACAAATATTGTTCGCTTTTAAAAAAGAACACATAACTTTTACCTAGCACTAGTCTGAAAAAAATGTTATTATAAAAACTAGAATATTATTTGTCACAAAATACTTTGAGGAATACACCCCTAGCATACGCAGTGTGCTTTGCTTCCCGTCGCCTCTTTTTTTGCATGTGTTGGCTAACCACATCAACACAATACATAGCGATATAAAAGATATAGCCACTTGAAAGATATAGCCACTTGAAAGATATAGCCACTTGAAAGATATAGCCACTTGAAAGATAAAGTTACATGTAAGGTATAGCTACTTGAAATATAAATTTATATAAATAGACTAAAGCAATACGCAAATATAACTTCTTATAAAATTATGTTTGAATTTCTTATAAAATTATGTTTGAATTTCTTATAAAATTATGTTTGAATTTCTTATAAAATTATGTTTGAATTTCTTAAAATATTATGTTTGAATTTCTTAAAATATTATGTTTGAATTTCTAATATCAATTAAAACCTTTTTATTCTTTTCTAATCATCTCATTTATCTTCAGAACCATGCACACAAGCTCAGTAGCCATTTTAAACTGTGTCATTTTGCTGTTCAGCGCCTCAAAAACATCCACTTTCTTCATGTTCCTCTCGCCAACACCCATGCAGTCAACACCCAGGGCATTTTCACCGCTTGAAATGTGTGCTTCAATCAGCTCCCCAACATATGCAGTTGGATCGTATCCGCTGTTCTCAGCCAGTGCCATGGGTATTTCCAGAACAGCCTGGGCAAATGCCTGTACCGTCACTTCAGATACTGAGCCCATTTCCTTGGCAGCCTTAAGCAAAAAAACATAAGTGCTAATTTCAGCACTTCCTCCGCCATAGACAATATTCGTATTTGTCATTATGTTCCTGATGCTGCAGAGTGCGTCTCTTATTGATCTCTTTGCTTCTTCAATCGCAAAGTCCGTACTGCCGCGTACCAAAATAGTGACACTTTTCTTTCCTTCTGTATTTTCAACCGTTATGATCGTATCGCCCTCCGTGTTGATGCTTTCCTCCTTCACATTTGCTGTGCCCAGAGACTCGCTCCTGAGATCCTCAAATCTTGCAATTATCGAGCCGTTCACATGCGCTGCCATCAGCCCAAGTTCATGGCCCCCTACCCAGCGCACTGCAGGCAGATTGTTCTGCATCAGCAGGGAATTTGCCTCGTCATCAAAGCCCCACTGGCACATCACAACATTCGCCCCTGAATTCTTCACTGCCTCGATCATCTCCTGAAACTTCCTCTTTTCGTAGCTCTCAAGATCTTTGTATTCCTGTGCGCTTTTGATCAAAAGGCTATTTTTTGTCTTTAGCCTTGGCGGCTCAAAGGGGCAGCTGAGCAGTGCTATTTTGGCATTTTTAATCTCCTTTGCCATCTGTGGATGGCTGAATTCCTTCTTCAGAACAATCCCCTTGATAAGCTTTGTCTCTGCAATGGTTTTTCCTGGCTTCGACTGAATGTATATTAAATCTAAATCAACATCTTTTCTTTCCATATCAGCAACAGAAAGAATGGCATCAACGCACATCTCTGATAAATTGGCTGAAGACACTATTTTGGAGGAGAGTGTTGTTTTTGCCGCCTTGATCATTGCGGTACGGAGATCTGCAACAGGCTCGCTGATTTTTGCCAGATGCTCACTCGCAAGAGCCAGCGCCTGTGAAAATCCTTCAGCAATTTTTACCGGGTGAATTCCCTTGTCAAGAAGGCCCTTGGACTTTCTTAGCATCGCTGCGGCCAGAAGAACGATGGATGTTGTTCCATCGCCAATCTCCTCGTCCTGCGACTGGCTCAGCTGCACAATAAGCCTGGAAACAGGATTGGTATCCATGTGCATCTCCTGGAGTATCGTTGCTCCATCGTTCGATACAGTAATATTGTCATCCTGGTCGATCAAAATCTTGTCGAGTCCATTTGGGCCAAGGCTTGTTCTTACAAACCCTGCAATATTCTCAACTGTGTTTATATTCGCAAGAATGCATTCTTTTCCCTTTACTGTGGGCGCATTGTCACTGTACTGGAATGACTGTCCTATTTCGTCTGTAAGGATTTGGCTCATTTGGGTAAAATTTTTCAAGCACAAATTCTAATAGCTTTTTTACTTAGAAATCGGGTTGCTTGGTTTAAACAAGTTCCACGACTAAAATTGAGATACCTGCTGTTTATAAAAGTATTTATATTAAAGTTTGTTTGAAGAATTTTACTGCATTAAAATGACTTGTATATTCTATAACCACTTGATTTCGGCATATTATTTTTGAATGATTAGAAGCAATGTTTTTGCTATTTAGGATTCAGCAAATACTATTTTAAGATTTAACTCTGAGATAACAGCACATAAAACTGGATTCCATTTTTATAAATGATCTTTTTGGCTTTGTGTTTGTGCCTGGTTTAGATAAATCACAAACTGAATCCGAGAAAAATAAAATAAAGCTATAGATTATAGCACTTATAGCGATTTATCGCAGCTTATATTTAATGAGTGACTGGATAGATGAATATAATCACCAATTATTACTAATCGTAATCAAAATCCCCTCTCTCCTCCATTATATCCAGGAGAGTCTTGTCTTTCTCATCAAATTCATTCTGTAATGTCTCAAATTCAAAGAATACACTTGTTATCGCATCTATTTCTTGCTCTGTACCCATGGATAAAGAGTAATAAAAATGACATTTTGTAAGCAAGGAAAGAAGAATAAAATTTCAAGTTCAAAATACTCTAAAAATGGCTCCAGAAGATAGATGCGTTTTATAATCCAAAATAGCTATCCCCAATAATATCTTTTTATAATACATTCGCTTTCTTAAATAATACAGGTGTATTTTAATAAAAATTCTAAAGCTATTTATGATTTTATTAATAAGAGCATTAGTAATAGCAATGCGTTGGAGCATTATTTTTCTTCTGAATGCCTATTCTCTTGATTTTCTTTATACCTTTCTATTTTTTCAGCATTCCTTTTGTGCATTTCAATCAAGCACATGGCATACTCCAGCTGCAAAACCTTCTTACTGTCCTTCTGTGCCTTGTATTCCAAATATGTTTCTGGTGATGCTGCCGCATTAAAAAATCGAGAGTTCATCCGAAGGATTTTACCCAGCCTCTTTTCGTCTGCTTTTAAAAATCTGAATAAATCTCTCTCCAGGCTGCTGTTCTCAAAGCACTCCTTGCCTATAAAGTAGTTGGCAATAAATGCTGAAAACAAAACCTCGGGAATAAAACTGGTATTGTGGTCATACGAATAGACCAGCTTGTCGAAATACAGCTGTATTTCATCTGTTATTTCAACGCTTATTTCCGAGCAGATATTCGCAAAATACTTCTGCAGAAACTCCTTGTCTCTGCGGAATTCTCTTCGTATGTTGAATTTGCAGTCCTCGGCCTGGCGCCGAATCACCCCAGTCATATGGTGCCTTACAAAGTCATCAACAATAAACCTGTCATAATCTGCTATCTGCTTCATCATCCGCATCGTACTGTAAATATTCACCTTTTCAGCACCGACCTGAAAGCACTTTATTGCCCTATATGGAACTTCGGGTGCTTTGCTCAGCCTTTCAACGCGTGTTCTAAGTGAAAACTTGGCAAACTTATCGTAAAAATCATTAAAGCGGTATATCCTGTCTTTTGACTCCTCATCGGCTCTTTTACTCATGTAAATAAGCGTTGCCAACAATGACACGCTTAAAACAGAGCTGTTTTCTATTTTAACTGTCTCTGCTTGTTCTTTGTTTGAGACACTCAGCGGCTGAGAAAAAAACGCACTTTCATTTTCCTGCGACCAGGTGTTCTGCGAATAAAACATTCTGCTTGGTGGGATTTCATCCTGTGAGCCTTTTTCTGCTACTGCACCACTTTCTATATTTCGGAGACTAAACAAGCCCATAAAGTTTTTATATACAGTGTTGTTCTTGAAACGAAAGAACTCCATCGCTTCTTTGAAAAGCATATGAAATACCATGAATTTTGAAATGGAGGGATCATATTGCACTGCAGGGGCAGATGACTTGACTTTCTCGGTCCTCAAGATCTTTCCTCTTCCGTGCCTGCCGGTGGTGTCATCTGCGATTTCAAGTGTATTCTGTATCGTGTGGCCCTGTGCACATACCAAGCTATTTTCTATTTTTCTATACGGAGTTCCACAGATGTTGCATTTCATATCAGAAGGGTTAAAATTTAATATTGAAAAATAAAGTTATTTAGAGAATATTTCCATTGGGAGTATAATGCGGTATATAATACACGAAGCATGCTATAGCACGATACATTCTGCAACAAGACGCATTCTATAACACTCTTTGTACCTTCAAACTATGGCTGAAAAATGAACTGTTTTCTTAATGAAGGTGTTGGAGTTATACTACTTATTTAGCATATTTTAGGCATGGCAGTGTCTATTTCAAAATTTATTTGTTCTAAGCAAAAGTATAAGCTTACTCCAGAGGTTTGGTTTTTAAAGAGTAATTGAGGCTATTAGCCAGCATGATGCTGACAGCTACGGATAGAGTGTTACAATGTGAATGAAATAGCTGTGAGGAATGTGCGACAAGTATGGAAACAAACTGCAGTTCATTGCCTGAAAAACGCAGCTTTTTATTTTTCCGTAAATATATTCAGGCATATGTTTGTACCGCTTGTAGTCGTTGGCATCGAGAAAATAGAGCTGTCCATCCACACTCTGGTAAAAATACTCGATTTGAGATTCATTAAGCCCGCTGGTTCTTTTCACAGGCCTGGGCTTTTCTTCCAGAAAAACAACTGGATCTTCCTCGGAATTCTCGTAGTACACGCAGCTGTACGGATATTCATAGAAACTGCTCCATGTGCCCTCAGTGATGCTTTTTATCTCCACTCTTTTCAGCAGTATGTCGCCCTTTATTTCCTCGGTAAAGAAAAATTGCACAGGTTTCCAGTTCCAGTAGAACGCGTTGCACACGGGGCAGTTTCTTGAGAAGGAGGCCGACTGCTGAAGGCATTCCTTGCAAAAAGCATGTCCGCACGGCAGTATGTGAGGGTCGCTGTGGTACTCAATACAAATGGGACAGTCTCCAGTAAATTTACTGAAGAAGTAAAGTGAGTTGTCAAATGATTTTTCTACTGCTTTGTTTTTGTAGACAGGCCGCAGATCGGTAAAGACCATTTTGGGATGGATAAATGATGTTTGTAGATATTGGCAAACAAATATTGAAATATTAATTTAATTAATAGAATATGATTCTGAGATATAAACCTAAAAATTTTAAGTGATATAAGAAAAGTTTGTGGTTGATATTAATATCAAGAATTATAGTGGCCTTGGCATTATCATAGGAAAGATGGACTGCCACGTGCTTTGGCAAATATTCTAGTCCCAAAGTTACATTATAAGAATGGTAATAAAACTATTAGAGCAAACCATATTAAACAGTAATTGGGGTTATGCCATTTCCGTGTTCAAGCAGTGAATGAAAATGTCTTAAAGACAAAGAGCATGGTTTTCCTGCGATTGCATTTTGGTGTTTGTTTTCAAATGAACATAAAGAAGATTTAAAAAGGCACTATTATAGCGCAAGATATTTAATATTCGTAGTTTTATCGAGAAATATTTGACATGTATAAACATACAGATCAAAATGACTTTTAGTACAGCAAACTATGGGTAATGGTACAAGCTTTCTGGAAATGTGCTATTAATTTCCTTCAAGACAACAATACTCAACATCATCACTGTCTTCAGCTGTTAAGATTCTTGTTCGTTCTTCAGGTGTTATTTTTCTGCTCTCTTCAAGATCCATTTTATATCTTTTTATTTTGTTTTGTACCTCGTGTCTGCTGGGATGCCATACCTTCTTACAATTGATATTCTTCGCCATTTGTTTGTGTATACTTCAAGAGTTTATATTTGTATTTGATCAGTATATAGATTAGTTTTAATTACTATGCATTTACAACTAATGTTGAATGTTTTACACCAAGAGTTCTGTCCGTTAATACAATCTTTCAGAATAGGAGGTTGTTAGAGAAATATTTTAATATCAACGATTTTAAGTAAAAATATGCTTTTAAGACTATTTAAATAGCCTGTATTTACATTCTGGATATAAAATAAGAGCTCCTCAAATCCTTAAATAGAACTATGCTTACTTTTTGGTATAATGATAAGCATTAGCTGGCTAAAATTATATTCTATACCATGTATGTTCTGTATATATTAGGCGAGTATCAAATGAGATTGTATTTATATGCCTATTTTGTGTATGATGAAATACTTGGAAATATTTCAAGAAATTTTAGCCGATGGCTTCTGGAAGTGCTAATATGGCAAAAAAAATAAAATCGAATGAGGAACAAGATGACTTACAACAAAGCACATTTATCGCTGATGAAAAAATCTATATTAATGAAACTGCTCTGTTTGTAGAGGCGCTCACTATTAGTCTTATTTCGAAGAAGAAGACCATATTCGTTGGTGCAGATGAAAAACTAAAAGAACTACTGCAAATAGCGCAGATGATTGCGCCTGCCTCTAAATGGACGACTATAAGAGAGAGAAAAATAGAATTTACACCCGGGACTATACTTGGAGGGAGACACACAATAGAGACCGGCTCAATACCACTGGGAATTTCGTTTTTAATGCTAGTAGGGGTATTTGCGAAAGATAAAAGTGAGATAGAGCTGAAGGGGTGCACGAATGATAAGTATGGTATTACAGACATGTATGAGCATACTTATGGATTTATTCACAGGATTTTTAATATCAAATCAAGCATCAAGCTTAGCAAACGAGGCTTTTATCCAGAGGGGCAGGGCATAGTACAGCTGCAAATAACTCCTTTGCGTGGTATTCAGCAAATTGTTCTCTCAGAGGAAGACAAATTTGAGAAAATAAAGGGAATCATAAACACATCGCGAATTGGATCAGATTTCGCCATAAGAATGGCCACTGAAATGAACAAGAGGATGAAAGGACTGCCAAAGATTAAAATATCCACTGTTATCAACAACAAAAGCGACTCTGGGCCAACACCTGGATTTTCTGCAGGCTTATTCACAAAGAGCTACAAAGGCATTTTTTATTCAATGAGATGGCACGACAGCAGTCCAGAGAAGCTCGTTAAGGAAGTTGTGCGAGAGTTTTTGAAAAGTATCGAAGAGGGCGGAGCGATAGATCAGAAGCTGGCCGGGCCTGTGCTTCTTCTGATGGGGCTGGCAGATGGAATTGGAAAAATACTATTCGGCGGAAAGAAAGCAGTGGCTGAACAAATTCTAAAAATGCTGCAAATGTTTATAAAATTTGATTATAAATTAGAAAAAATAAAAACAGGACTGCTGATAACGATCGTTGGAGCCAACATGAAAAATCTGGCAATGCCTCGATAAACGGCTATAAAAGACTATTAAATAATCATAGCCTATTTAAAAGGAGGTTTTTTATATTCAATGGGTTTATCTATAATGTTTGATCCCAATTTAATTATCTATTTGCATATTTTCAGCTGAATAGCTCACTTTCGATATTCAAAGCTCTAAAATATCTGAATTCTAGTTAATTTTTGAAAATTTTAAAGCCATATGGATAAGAGCCAGAACTCGAAAGAAATTGAGTGGTACAAGAATATAATAAGAGAGGCTCGAAAGGATCTGAAATATCTAGACAAGCTAGCGGGTGCCGATAGTAAAAAAATAAATGAGGATGCCATGGAATACGAAGATTTGCTGCAGGAGGTTGAAGAAATAAACAAAATGGTATATGGAAAAGAAGAAGTCAGAAGCGCTGAAAAATACATAGAGTATATGAGCAGGACTATCCCATCGTTTCTGGATAAAAAATACGACTATTTGTTTGTAAAGGAGCTGCAATATGAGGATATAAACAAATCTTCAGAGAAGCACTTGAAAAATAAAAAAATAGTTGACTATAGTTATAGAAATAAGCTATCAGGATTCTGCTGCAAAAATGGCAGACCTGAATGGGAAGATAGCCGGATCGACGAACTTGTGGATCAGATTAAAAACAGCAGCAAACTATAAAAAGCGGTATATTTGCTATTAAAAGCTAATCAAATAAATAAAAAACTTTAAAGAAAAATATTTCAGTACATGATTTAGCCTCAAATATAATAAATTCGTTTTTTTCACATTAATTGAAAATCAAAGAACATGGGAAATTAGTGTCAAGCATGAGACACTATAACGAATGATAAAATGCATAACCGTTAAGTTTTATGATTTTAAAGCCATCAAAGTACACCATTATTTATTCGTTCTGTTTAATGTTTGCGTGCGATTGAGTCTATTTTAAAAATTAAATCATGTAGGATATTGAATCCCAACGCAAGAATAAGCCTTCAAAATAACATGTCAAAAATATTAAATTGTATAAATAAATTTAGTTAGTCTTGTTCATCTTAAGAGCCATTGCCTGCTTCTCAAGATCTCTAAGTCTCTCAGCCTCAGCCTTCTTTCTAAGAATTGTATCTACCATGACATTCTTGTTCTTGAAAAGATTTCCCTTTGCCTGCATCTTGTACTTTCTGTACTCCTCGCCAACAAGCTCTCCCTTGGTCTTCATTTCCTTGAGTGTTGCTCTCATGGATCTGATGCTCTTCATCCAGATGGTTCTCTTTGGAAGACGGGCATTTTTGGTTCCCTTTCTCTTACCAAGTCCCATGTGTCTTCCCTTGTTACGGGCCTCAACAAGTGCTCTTGCATGGGCTCTGCTGTTTACATTGTCTGGCTTCTGGATGATGATGTTCTCCTCAATCAGTGATCTAACCTGTTCTCTAGTCTGTGCTGCAGCAATCTTCTCCTTCTCATTTGGATCCATCCATACCTTGTTCAAACCACAGTTGAAGATGTTTTTGGCAAGACGTCTTATGGTTTTAACTCCACTCATTTAGGGCGTAAAATTTTTAGTCGTGAAAATTTTTGTAAAAATTCGAATTTTGGAAAGCAGATATTCAACAGCATGAGCATTTACTGCTTTTGAGTAACAATAAGAGACAAAAGTATCACCGCAAATAAAAAACCTGTGAGGCTGTGGCATCTTATCTTAGCTGGTTATCTAAAAGATGCTGTATTTCTACTCGGTAGGATCCCATTGAAGTGAATAGTGCCATAAATTAACTAAAATAGCCGCTATTTTTCTCTTATTAACAGCATTAAGTTCATATCTTTAACAACCACAATGTAAACACCAAGTTTAATTTCACTTTTTATTTTAAAATGGAAAATCATTTTTCATTAGAAGCACAGAATATAAATCTCAAGGCCAATAAGTTGAACAATTTAGTTTAAATATTTTTGTATCTAATAGAAGCACAAGAATATGGTTAAAATTGAGACTCTTTAGAACAGCGCTACTTTAATAGCTGTTTTGAAGATTCTAAAGTCTCAATTACAATATTTAAATGCTGTTAGTTGAAATATTCAGCTGTACTACATATTTTAACTTTATTCATATTTTTGTATGTATCTCTATCTTATATGCTATACTTCTTACAATATTTCACTAGCTTTAAATGCTATTTGGCAGCTGAGCCATTTTCATTTCAAAAGATAATTGTTTTTCCCCCATGTATTCAACACCGAAAATACAGCCACTGGTGCCGTCCTGCACGGACTGCGGAGAAAAGGTGGATATAATAGAGGACTACAAAAATGGATACAATGTCTGTGGCAAGTGCGGGTGCATTCTTGGAAACAGGCTGATTGACGAGGGAAGTGAATGGCGCTCATTTTCGGACAGTACAAAAGCTGATCCAACACGTGTGGGCAGTGCGAGCAACCCGTTTCTGGACTGTGAGCAGCTTGATACTGTGATATCCGCGGGACAGGGAATGAATTCCTACACGCTCTCCAAGATACAGATGAAGAGCTACATGCGTGGTCCTGACCGGGCGCTTAAAAACGGGCTTAACTTAATATCCGCGTTTTGTGAGCGTGCATACATTACGAAGACTATCATAAACAGGGCACAGCATGTTTTCAAGAATGTCGATGGAAAGAAGCTTCTGAAGGGCAAAAACCTTGAAGGCGCAGTTGCAGCCTGCATCTACATTGCATGCAAACTGGAAAATGCATCCAGAACATTCAAGGAAATAAGCGTAATCACAGGAGTGCAGAAGCGCGAAATAGGCCGTTGCTACAAGCTAATTGCACAGGAGGTGGACACGAAGGGCATGGTACCGAGCGCAGATATCGTTGCGAGATTCTGTTCCGATCTAAATCTCAATTTGAGAGTGCAAAGCATTGCAGCACAGATATCACACAAAATACAGGAAATCGGCTGTCTGACCGGAAGAAGCCCAGACTCGATTGCAGCAGCGGTCATTTACTTTGTAACGATGCTCTATCCAGATCTTAGAGATGTGCAGAGAGACATTCAGAATGTCACCAATGTTACGGAAGTAACGATAAAAAATACCTATAAGGATCTGCTGGCATATAAAGACGAGATTTTGCCTAAAGAAATACTGGATGAAATGAATGCCAAAAATTCATCTCGGAAAGACAGAAGTTAAAATAGCCTGATGTTTTTAGCCTTGAAGGAATCTACAGATGTTTTAAATTGTTTGATTTATCTCTTAAAAGCACTAGTTTTATGTGTCTGTGGTCAAGAACTGTTTTATTTAGAAGAAATGCTCAGAATTAAACATTTTTGCTTAAGTAATTTTATTTGCTCTTTTTTCCTAGTTTATAAAAAAAATATGCTGATAGTGAGAGACAAACTCATGATTTTAAACCTTCTGCAGTTTCTTCTCTATTAATCTTAATTTTAAAGATGCAATTTGAGTTAATTAAAATTTAATTAAAAATTATTTTCAATTCGTGCTTTTGACAGAAGAGTGTACTATAGCACATTATAGTGCTATGGACAGGCATTATACTTTGTTTCTTTTAAAATTCAAGACTATAGCTTAGTAGTTTATTATACCGGTGTGCTTAATTTTACTGTTATAATTTGATTGTATAATAGAGTATAAAATACAAGCAGCATTTTATTTTACCGCACCATTGGCGTTCGTTATGTTCTATTGTTTGTGTATTTTTTGATCGGATCTCCATTTTTTCCCTCCCAGAAACATATAATCAAAATTTTCGGCTTCCCCTCACATGTTAAAATTCATTTCTGGAACTGTAGCCTCGGGAAAGACACTCGAATTGCTCACAAAAGCACATCAGTTCGGTCCAAAGCAGAATGCAAAGCACATAAAGATCTTGAAGCCAAGCATAGACACCAGATACGCACGAGACGTCGTGCGCTCGGCATCAGGGATGCAGGTCACTGCGACAGACGTTATTGGGCCATTTGACAATTTGCATAGTTTAAATTACACCGACATTTCGCTGATTCTGGTAGATGAGATTCAGTTCTTCACAATCACGCAGATCCAGCAGCTGCGCGAAATAAGCTATACTTATGGCATGTCCGTGTACTGCTATGGAATACTGAAGGACTTCAAAAACAAGATCTTTGACAGCTCAGCATTTTTAATATCAATATGCGATTCTTTCAAGTTTGTCAAGTGCTACTGCGCTCTGTGTGAAAGAGCCCAGGGCGAGCCAAA